>VYZW01023894.1:0-22232 GCA_013401315.1 Balaeniceps rex
CCCGGCGCATTGTTCTCCGGGGCGGGCGGCAGGGGGGCGCCGCGCTCCGGCTCCCGCCCCTCAGACAAAGGTGCTGCCGGGATGGGCACCCCCCGCTTTGCCCTGTTTTTTGGGTTTTTTTTTTTTTTGAAAGTAGCCCTTGCAAAAGNGGGGGTGCCGCGGCCGGCCGGGGCCCCCCCGCCCCCCCCCCCCCCCCGCCAGCCTGAATCCGGCTGGCGCCGAAACAGCCTGCAAAAACTGTTTTTTTAATTTTTGGGGTTTTTAAATTTTTTTTGGCGAACAAAATCTGCAGCCGAACGAGGGAGGGCTCCCTCATTTTTCTCTTCCCCCCCCCCCTCCCCGTGCAAACGCACGGCTCCGGGGAGCGGGGAGAGACCGCCCGGCCCGACAGCCCTGGGGCCGCCGTGCAGCCGCCCGGCGGGATGCGGCGAGCGGCCCCGGCGGGCTGGGGAGGGCTGGGGGTGCCCCACTCCCCGAGCCCTGCGCTGCCGTGAGGGCAGGCAGGAGAGAACTGGGGAGGAAAACGAGTTTTTGGAACGGACGGCGTCTCTTTGAGTTGTCTGTATCGGCAGCGGCTTGGCGTGACGGAGGCCGGTTTAGCACGGGGAGGAGGCGGCGGTGGTGAAGGGGGAGGACAAGCCCGTGTGAGGGGGAGGAGGAAGGGTGTCGGAGGTGGCTTCAGCCCGGGGAAGGTCGGGGTAAGGCTGCCGAGAGGGTCCGGAGGTGGGAGACCTGCGGCCAGAACCCGGGTTTGCACCTATCCGCTGCAAAAATCGCATCGCTCCGGAATTGCATTTAACATCAGGCTCGATACTCCGGGCACGGCTGATGAGTTTCCCTGCAGGCACTTTGTCTTGAACCTTCACCTAGAAGTTTTTTCTTGTTGTGTTTTTTTTTTTTTTTTTGGTTTGGGTTTTTTTTTTTTTTTTTTTTTTTTTTTTTGTTTTTGTTTGGGTTTTTTTTTTTTGTGTGTGTGGTTTTTTCGTACAGTATTTTAGAGACTTCCTAATTCCAGAGATTGGCATGCATGCTTCCTGGAACAGCAGCAGGCCAGGCATCCCTGTTGCTAAAGGAGAGGGAGATGCTAGGGGAAATTTAAAGTGTTGTTATGTTTGGGAATTTCACGTGTAACTTTGCAGTGGAAAGGTAGAGGAAGACAGAGGCAGCACTGACGCGAAATGTTAATTGCCGAGATGGAGTGGCAGACCCAACTTGGGCACTAAAATCTAATCAACTAGTGGCACTTCTTACTCCCAGTGTAGGAATAATTTTAAAAATAACTGCTGAAGTGCCTAGTGGAAGCGTTGTTTATTTGGTATAGCAATATTACACAATTAAACCATTTTCTGGTGCTACATAGGTGTTTGTCAGTACAGTTGGTAAGTTCCCGAAGGGCACAGTAGGATTGCACTGTGGGACTAGATAAATCTACAGGGCTGCTGTTTGTTGGATCAGATGAAGATTGCATTCTTTTAATTCTGCTTTGCAAAAGCTACCGAATACAAGCCACACACACACAGCTGTTCTGGTCCTAGGGCTGAAACTTTAAACTGTTTTTTCAGTCGTCTTCTTTCATTGTAGCTGTTTTTTCTTCTGGATTCTTGCTGCCATAAAGCACATGGTATTTCATGCGGTATGAAAATGCTTCCTAATTTTCAGGGCAAGCCTGCCAAACTGACCTATTGCCAAGTAGCAACTGCCCTCCGAAGTAAAGTTATGGGGGGCCTGCTAGATGGTGCTGTTTGATTTAAATGCACTTTGTCTCCCACTCATTATAACCAACAGCTGGAAATGTGAATTTCTCATGTATAGATTATTTTATGCAAAACACTGAAATGGATCATTCTTAAGTCATGGACTTGACAGATCGGTAACTTCTTGATAGCATCTACGTACAGATAAACACAACTGGGAATTTGGAAACACCCTCTTCCTCTCTCATCTTCCCCCCCAACCTTCCTTTCCTTTAATAAAAAAAAAAAAGGAAAAAAGCCTAAAGACTTGGTTTATGGCTGTGGAATGCCATTATATAGTCTACATTCCAGTTTTTTTTGTAGTACATCTTTTCAAGTTTCTTCTTGGCAGATCAGATCACATCGTTGCCATTTTCATATGCTTTCTTTCTGACATCCAAAAAGCTGCAATTATGTTTTTTTCCACTTTCTTAGGACATTGTTTTACAGCTGTGCAGTGCTTCTCCCAAGGTGATGCACGAGTTCTTGTTTTGCTCAGAAAAGTTGCCATCAAATTAAATATCTCTACAAAGACAGAGCACCAACTTCTGCGTGAGATTGTGTTAATTTGGAAACCACAGAGAAAATATATACGTTTGACTGATACATTAAATATTTATTTAATCAAGAAGAACAGGATTATAATTATGTTTAGTTTGAAAGTTTTTGGAACAGAACATGTAGCTTAACTCTGTCGTGTCTCCTCAAGGTTTTAAGTGTCTAAAATGTGTAGCCAGTAACTGATCTCCAAAATACACTTGTAATAATTAAGGAAATAATTTTTTAAAAAAAACACACCACCTCAGGTTTGGATGGCCTAATTATATGGAACATGTTTCTTCCCCATGAGGATGTGTGCCAGTGACAGGACTAGGGTGTGAAAAGAGTATTTATCAAGTGAGGAAAAGATGTATGGTGTTCAGATGTTGTTTGTAATCAAGGATGCGTTGTATTTTACAGATCAATCCAGTGCCAACTATGTTTGTAGCATGGTATCTCACTATATGCTGTCTTTAATATTTATGTCCTTTGAGATTATGTAATTTCTATTAAAATGAACAAGTTTTGCAAGTCATTTATAGTAGCCCTTGGCAGATTTTCAGTTCCAAAGATGGCATTCGTTTCATGGTCTTTCCCTTTGTCCCTTCTGCCTGACCTTTGGGGTAAATTATCTGTATTATGTAGCTTAACAACACATGTGAAGTGTGGATAGATGAATTAGGGAAAAATAATACCTAATTTTATGCCAGTACAGGTACAGTACAGGACAGTTAGGTAAAACGCTAAAAATGAAGGCACACGATACCTGTGAGGCGTGAAGAAGATGAAGAGAGAAAAATCACGAGTGCTGTTGTGCCCCTTCCTCCCGTTCTGGAACAGCTGTGACTTAATTTTGGGTTCAGGCCATCCGTATTGCATAAAGGATGGGAAACTTGTATTGCATAGTAGCTCTTCCACCACTCGTGCTGTGCCGGGGTCAAACAAGGCTCATCTACATTGTAAAAGGAAAAAGACTAAAATCTTTCTAAACATCCTGTTTTGTTATCCCTTTTCAGCAAATGTATTTTTAAAATTTTTTTCCTTCTTCCTTAAAATTGGATTAGTTCAGATTAGGAGCTTGGACCTGCTGACATCTCATTGCATGGTGAAACTCTGTAAACTTTTAATCTTGGAGAAAGAAGGAGCAGACTATACAAATTTTATGTAGCTTTTCAAACGGCACTTTTATAGGCATTTGCACATGGAACTCTCGTATCTATATGTAAGTAATGTTTTACGCTGGAAAATATACATAGAAAAACAGTTTAAAAAGAAAGGATATCAGAAAGAAAACTAAATTCTGAAGGGATTACGTGTTTTGTGTTCAGTTGTCTTGATCTTTCAGTGGTCTTCTAAAGTAGTCTTTTTCCCAAAGTGCCATTACCTTGTTGGGACTCAGCAGACATGCAAATTTTGTTTAAAAACTGACTAGAGGGTGACTAGAGGCTGTGATTTACTTTGATATAAAAGGATGCATGATCAAAATAACAACGTAGAAGCACTCAAAATTAGAGTCAGTTGTTGACTGGTTTTCAGCTTGGTGTTGGGAGAGGACGTAGAGAAAGTGAGAATACTTGATTGCTGCTATCACGGTATTCTTGCTCCACTTTTTTGTATGACCCTAGTTGTAAATGTCTTGTAAGTTTGATCTCGGCCAGTTGGTCACATGGAAGGAGATGGGCGTTTTTCTTTTCCACTTTGCTGCTGCTTTGAAGAAGAAAGAAGATGTCTCCTTTTGTTGTTTCTCCTCAAATCTGTTCTGGGTGGTTGGCTGTGCAGGTGTGTGGCTCCTTTACATGAGTGGTGTGGGTGCCTGCCTTGATAGCTCTCTCTTCCCAAGCGGGAAAGCAGAGTAAAATTTACACAACTTCTGTCATTTTCTTGTTGATGCCAGTAGGGTTCTCTGTAAATAGAGGAAAACTCACCAATGCTTTCCTCATTTGATTCTGCTGCTGTTTAGGAAAAAAGAGATTTCCGAGGGCTTTTGAGGTTTTGTGGATTTCTAGACATAGGTTTTTTGGGTTTGGTTTTTTTTTTTTTCCCCAAATTTGGAAAGATAGCATTGCATGAATTTACAATAGTTAGGTTACCTTTTTGTACTGTAATGATTGTAAGCTGCATAAAAATAAGATACAGATTAAAATTAATTGGCTTCAATGATAAATTTGCTGCTCATCCCTGGGAAATGGTGAGCTAGTTTTCAGGTTTCAGGTGGTGAAAGAGACATTATTCGCTCTCTTTTTTTTTTTTTTTCCCTTTGAAAACAAAATTGGTAGTTTAGTCCAGCCTGTTTTACAAAATTTAGGTTTGATGTTTGTACACTGATTGCATCCATCAGATCCAACTTGTAAAATGGAGTCTGTGAACATACACTTTTTGCAATTTTAGGAGAATATACTTTTTAATAAGGAAGCGCACAGAAAGGAAGGTTCTGGAAATAGTAACTATTTATCAGTATTTATTGTTGATCACAGTGCTTCAGGTACTCTTTCACACTCCACAGGTATGTTGGACAGCATATGAAGGTGTGCCAGATAATGTATATACTGCAATTCAGATGACTAAGAATAACTGCTTTTGCGGTGGAGATTGGAGATTTAACAGGTGCTGATAGTCGGGATGATAGCTGTGGTGGACCGTGGAAACATACTTTAGTACAGCAGCGTCCTGAAATACATACCCAACTTTTAAGTGTATTGCTTATGGCAGGGATATTTGTTTCCATACAGTTAAGCACATACAAGTACTTTATTGGACTGGCATGAACCAAGGAAAAGAAGATGCTTCAGTTTCTGCATTGCTTCCTCTACACTACTGGTCTGCTAACAAAAGGTTTGGGGTTTTTTCCTTGTGGTTTTTCTTAATGATGAACATTACAAGGTGTCTGATTCCAGCTTTCATAGGCTCTGTAGTGGTGAGCAAACTTTTGCTACTGAAGAGCAAGGGCTTCTGGAGCCTGCTTAGACCCACTGGGTACAGCAGGTGCACTCTTGACTACAGCGAGCATGATTTGGGCTTGGCTCAGAGATAATTAAATCTTCCTGGAGGAGACAGTGATTAACAGAAATGCGTATATGTTAATAATTCATTTTGCTTAAATTGGAGGCATATGATAACATCACAAGTAGCCAAACAAGATTTTCGTAACTTTGCCAAACATGAACTGTTTGGGTGGAAAATTTCTAATGGCTCATATGTGCCTTGTGCTGTTTTATTTAATTTCGGTGTGTGTAAAATTTCAGTTGAAATTTTTTGGCTGATTCTGAAAATTCGACAAGATGTGTGTTTTCCAATGTTTTAAAAGTTCTCACAACTTCCACCGTGGAAGACCCAACAGTACCCCTCTCCTTTGAAACACTTGAAATCTGGTTGAAAAAGGATGAGGGGTTTTATTCCAGGGATGTGTCTTTTCCCATTTGCATGACAAAGCATCTGAATTTAGCCAGGATACAAGCCTTTTCAAAAGATCAATTTGCATATGCTTAGGGCTTACCAACTGTAATCGCTGAATATTTCATCTTTGCTGGGAATGCAGCAGATACTGGGATCAGAGGAGCGTCTTGAGGAGAAAAAAAATGGGACTGGGCGCTGGTGGAAAGGAGAGTGTAAATATGAGCAGTTGGAGCCTGCAGCTGTGAGATGCCAAGACCCAGAGATAATGGGAGCTGGCTCTTGCAGGAGGATGGAGGAAGCAGGGTGGAAATGGCCGGTCAGGAGAGACGAGACAAAGAATTGCTCCCTAAGGGCACTGGCATTGGGATCAGAGATCTGTGGGGAGCTGGTGCATCTAGGCAAGGAAGATAGACCTGGTGCAAAGCAGGGAGCAGAGCCAGAACAGCTATGCCTTCAACGAGAGAGGTCACGAAGTGGGAGGTTTTTGTTAAGTTAGGAGGAACATACTGTCCCTCCAGGTACTAGAAAATGACCGTTCCTTTGCTGCCAGCAAGTACTTGTGAGACTGAAAGGTAAAATGTCTTCAAGATAAAGCCTACAAACACCTATGAAATACTGACTTGACTGAAATGGCAGAGAGGTGTGTGGTAGTCCTAAGACCTATAGCTCGGATGAGATGTCAGAGCTTTGGGAGGGAAGGATAGGATTTGGCCATTCAAAAGCAGCTGGAACAGTGTGTCTGTATGTGTCCGAGTGCAACTCCTGGGTGTTGTACTTGCATTCTCAATAACATTCTCTTAACTTGGAAAACACAGATGTATACTAAGCGTTGTTCTTACTTTGTCCTCATTTGCATGTTCACCGATATGTTTTTTTTTCCTCTGGAAAAACTCTGTTTTTTTTTTTACTGTGCAGAATAGAGCATTGTTTTCATAATGAGTAGCTATTTGATAATTTGCTATTTTGCTGTCACGCGGTACGTGCCTTATGGCTGACTTGCTGTTTCATAATACAGCTGTTCCTAGAGGAAGAATATGTTGTTTCTTTGGTGCCCAGCACCACATTGTCTTGAGTTTCACAAACCTTTAAAAATATGCTTCAAGCCACTCCTGCCTGCCAGCCAGTTTTAGAAATGGCAGTAAGGTGCAGAAAGGTGAAAGGCAAAAATATTTGCTGATTATTGGGTGTCCAATTTGAGCTGTGTAGCCCTGAATTTTTTTTGGAGCATCACATAAACCACTGGTGCATATGTACAACTTCTACTGTCTCTTTTGCCACTGATTCTAAGGACCAGATGCCATTTTACCACGTCAGGCATCCAGAAGATGAGGAACAGAAGATGATTCATCCCCTGTGCAAAGTTTGTTTCTGCCGAATGGCTCACAGCACAGAGCCATCCTGTGGCAACGCCCAGAGATGGAGGACCATTTCAGGTGGTCTCAGAAGGACCTGTCTGCAGCACGGTCCCCTCTGCCCCCAAGTCTGCCATCACTCCTGGTACACCACGCCGCTTCTGCATTGCACAGACTGTGATTCAGCCCAGGGCAGGATGGAGACAAGCAGTCCCGTGAGCTGCAGAACGGGTGAAGCCTGATTTCCTGGTCATCTGTCTTCTTGAGGTCATGCTGCAGCATTCCTGTGAAAGCAAACAGCTGAAGCAACTTGTAGAAATGTAATATTTTTCTGAGACTGTTGTCTCTTTTTTGCATATACTTGACATCGGAAAATGAACTCAAAAGTTATCCAGCGTGGACAGTTGCGTACTTATACATGGCATGACCTCGCAAGCCTGCTTTCCTTAGGGAGGGAGACTACAAACTGTATGATTCAGGGTGGCATTGTAATTGGGTAGAGCCACTTCATGATGACTGCTCCACAAACCCGCAGGGTGCAGAAAAGGGCACGATCCTGCACAGCCTAGTGTGGTACTTTGCAAGTGCAGGTAATTGGCAACTGCTCAAAACGGTTGCTTTTAGAGTTTTCTGCAAAAGCTTCCTTGGGCACCAGCAAGAACACAGCTAGATCATGGTTTTTCATCATGAATGTTCAGAAGCTACAATTTCAGGGCTTCTCAGCTGTGTTGCTTGGTACTAGGGCTGCTTGGTTCCTGCTTTGTTGATGTACAAACAGGCCAGAAAGGAATGCTGGTTCAGGCTGAGTTGAAGCTGAAGTTTCTTTTACTGGTGTCTGCTCAGTTGAGCCACAGGACCCCTAAGTCCAGATTGTTTAGGTGGTGGTCAGATAATACACAGTTCTTGTTTCAACTACTAAGAGAAGATCTTCCTCAGATAGCAATGAACGTGTTGATTCAGAAATCTTTATGACCTCCGTGCATGCTTTTCTAGGCTTTAGGATATTTTTCTTTTCCAGTCCCAGGAAGGTAACAAGTGAGAACATAAAACGTTCCTTTCTAAGAAACTGAAAGGTGGCAGTAGTCCAGACCATAGTGTCCTAGTTTTTTCCTTTCCTGCCTCATTAAATATAAAAATATAAAATACGGATATAAAAAGAAACTGAAAGTTTTCATGGTGGGTCATTTTTTCCCCTTCAAACCTTCTGTGATTCTTGCCTCTGGACTCTTTTTGTTTTTTCTCCATATTATTAGTAGCATGTCAGATCAGAGACAAGAACTGAGCAGAATGAAATAATCACCTCTCTTTTGAGAGGTAGTATATTTTAAATTATACTACTTGGGTGTCGTGGTTTAGCCCCAGTCGGCAACTAAGCACCACGCAGCCGCTCGCTCCCCCTCCCCCTCCCCGGTGGGATGGGGGAGAGAATCGGAAGGGCAAGAGTAAGAAAACTCACGGGTTGAGATAAGAACAGTTTAATAATTGAAATAAAATAATAGTAATAATAATAATAATAATTGTAATGAAAAGGAGAACGAGAGAGACAAACAAAACCCAGGGAAAAGAAAACAAGTGATACAACCGCTCACCACCTGCCGACCGACACCCAGCCAGTCCCCGAGCAGCGATCGCTGCCCCCCGGCTAACTCCCCTCGGTTTATATACTGAGCATGATGTCATATGGTATGGAATAGCCCTTTGGTCGATTTGGATCAACTATCTTGGGCTGTGCCCCCTCCCAACTTCTTGTGCACCTGGCAGAGCATGGGAAGCTGAAAAAGAAAGTCCTTGACTAGCCTAAGCACTACTTAGCAACAACTAAAACATCAGTGTGTTATCAGCATTCTTCTCATACTAAATCCAAAACACAGCACTATGCCAGCTACTAGGAAGAAAAGTAACTCTAACTCAGCTGAAACCAGGACATTGGGTTTTATGTATAAAACATTGCTGCTAATACTCCCCAGAATACTTGTCTGGTTTTTTTTGTTGTTGTTGGGTTTTGTTGGTTTTTGCTTTTTTTTGAATAATCCATTTTGCAGTCCACATGCCCTCCAGGTTCTTTTTACAATACTGTTGCGTAGCCAATTATCCCCCATTTTATATTTGTGTATTTGATTTCTTACATTTGTCTGTACTGAATTTTCTCTTACTAACTTTCTTTATTCTGTTTGTGTCCCCAAAAGGGCTTATAATCTTTCCCAACTTATCATGTACACTTTTGTATTTCTACATACAACTCATTAATGAAAGTCTTTTAATGGAATTGGCTTAGGATAGCAAGAGCTTTCTTGGAACATTCTCTCATTTGTAGAAATGTACTAATAATGACTCTTCATTATTTTTTTCATGTGACTGTACACCATTTTTTCATTTAATGAAGACTGTTTGCTTATGTAGGTGCCATGTGATAGGCTGAGAATCAAAACTCTTTAACTTTTAGTAAGCCATCCACATGTTCCTCCTTACCCACTGTGCAGTCTCCCTTCCAAGTAAACCAAACTGAGCTGACAAGTTCTTTTTCTTGACAGATAATGTCAACTCTTTCCTATCTTTGTATTCTAAAGATGTTTATAAATTTGTTTCTGGAATTGTTTCCTGTATATTTTTTGATAGTTAAGCTGATGTTTGCATGACATTTCCTTTTATTTTTTTTTTAATATTTTATACATGCTGTGGCATGCTAAGATTTTTCTGTTTCTTGGGTTTTTTTGTTTTCTCCAATACCAGACTAATGTACGTGTAAACAGGCCAAAATGGTGATTCCTGCTCATCATGTGAGTGCTTGGACAGTCGGACAGAGAAGTTGGACAGCTCGTTTCTGCTCGCCTGTATCTTCCTTGCTTTTCTGTGCAGTGACAGAGCTTCACCTTATACTGTGGTGTGAGTTTGAGTTTAACCTGAAGAGCTAAATAAGTTCAGATCCTCTTTCTTTCGTTTAGTTTTTCTCAGAAAGTGGCCTAACATCTAGGCTATTGTATACCAACTTGACAAACATCTTGCTGTCATACTCTCCTAAGTGGCTCCTTATGCCTGGCCCCCTGAAGCCCTTCCTCTTCCTCTTCCCTTTGCACCTCCATTCCCTGTGCCCAGAGTGACCTGAGCCTCTTGCGTACGAGCCTTAGGCTCCAAACCCCAGCTTGCACGCAGCTTTGACATCCACATCTTGTTTTTAGGAAAACCAGCTTCATTTGCGATAAAAGAGCCAAAATGTAAATGAATCTATTTTGTGTTGCCCATTTATGTTCTGTAGGCTTTTCAAAATGCTTGCAGTCCTCCTTTGGGCAAGTGTATTGGAGTTTTTGGGTTTTAGTTTTAAGCTCGTGCCACCCGTGAAAGAACAGTGACCAGCTGGATTTCCTTCTTCTAAGTGTATTGAGAGCATGCTTTCCCCCCCACCTTGTTTCCTGCACAAATACCAGTTAGGAAATTACCAATTTGTAAGAATTTGGATGTCAGAAATCACACTTCTGATGGCAAGTATGGTTTGTCAGCTGTGGTGGTAGATCGTGAGGGTTGTCTAGCTCCTCAGTGTCTCCTAGCATTGAATTCACAGGCTGCTTGATCCCGTCCTTGTTAGGCTTTACAGTCGGGGCTTGTGTTTTGGTGTGAAGTTCAGTTGTTCAGGTAGAAGCATTTAACTGGGAGCTGACCATGATGTAACCAATACTTTTTGCTAAATTTGTATGGGTCTAGTTGAAGTACAACCCTTGATGTTAACCCCAAACTCTTGGTGGGATTGATCAAGCCTCAGTTGCCAATGGAAGTGCTGGTTTGCCACTTAGGCTTGGCTATTTTGTTGCTTGCCTATCTCCCATTCCTAAATAAAAGACTGTCTGTGAAAGAGGGAATGTCAATCACAAAGAAGAAATTAACATAAGAAGGTACTGATTACACAGTGTCCCGTGTTTTATATTAATTTGCATTTTATTTGCAATGCCTCTGACTTTTGGGAGAGATTTCACCTTAAAACAAAACGAAACCCCTATAATCTTTCTAGAAAGAAGCCAGTGTTTTGGAAATGCAGAAGCAGTAAGTTATCAGTACTAATAAGTTACCAGTATATGTGAATTCAGTGCATGTGATATTTTTTTCCCATTGATATTGAAAATGTCTTGTTTACTAGTAGATGCCTTTTTAAATTCGTCTGATGAGTTTGGAAAGTTAATAAGAATGTTCCACTGTTGGGATTAAGTACTTTTGCAGGTAGTTAGAGGAAGGTAGAATACTATCTATGTTTTCTGTGGTAGTCAACTTAATGCTTATAAAAAAGTCGCAGTGTTAGTCTTGCAAACTGTTTTTCTAGGTTAAAAAAAATGACACCAAAATCAGTGGCAACCTGAGGTAGCCTGTGTTGTTACGTTGGCCTTTCCCTGAGAAGGGCTGTGCTTTCGGAAGAAAATACTTGAGTACAGAAATGAAACTATGATACCTTAATAAATATTGTTTGTTGTTCTTGACAGTCTCAAGACAAAATGGATCATGTGGCTGACAGGCTGTATGATCGTGTGATTTATGAGGCTGGAAGTAAGGATGCCACCGGATGCTCCTACTACGGAAGTTGTGGTTCTTTATCAGATCGTTGTAATTGCAACAGCAAGATTTGATAAATCAAAACCCCTTTGCTTTCTCCATGCTAAATGTTTTATTTACTGTTCTTCTCTCCCAACCAACTCTCAAAGAATGCAGGCCAGTCTTGGATGGCTCAGATTAGTCCTGTTTAGTTCATCCTTTGAATTGAGGTGGTGGTGGTGAGTTGGTAAGATGCTATTTATATGGTCGGGACTGTGGATGAGTTAATGAAATTTCATCAGGTGTGTTGGGAATAATGAAGCTCCCCTGCCAAATCTGAAACTGCCCTAGAAGTGAAGGTTAGGACTCCCATTGACAGTCTCTTGAACTGTTAGGCTCCTTTAATTGTTTATTACTAAAACCCTCCTAAATCAGTGTGTATTGTTTAATCTGCCTTGCAGCGTGAATTGCAAGTAAAAGGCCTTTGAGTAATGTAGTCAAAAGTTGTCTGAATTTATTGCATTTTCTGTAAGTCTTTCCTAAACTTTGGTAAACTGCTGCTTGGTAGCTTGTTCCAGCAGTTGTCTCTGGTGACGGTGATGGGCAGCAGAAGTGCTGGTGCCTCCTGCCACCGTGCAGGTAGGGGATGGGCTCCCTTCTGAAAGTCAGAAAGACTTCTGTGATGATGCCAGTGTTAATAAAATATTTATAGAGTATTACACATGGAGAGGATGTTTTAAAAACTTAAAGGTATGTATCCTGGCCTGAGAAGTTAAGTTTGTTTTTCCTGTGTGTTTATATGCATGTTGTAAAATAATATAAATGGAAGTTGATTTTCTGGATTGGAATAGGAAAAGTATGTGATCAACAAATAAACACCTGGAGCTTGCATACAGAAAAACACAAAGCTAGAAAAGATAAAGGAGAGCTTCTGATCAGAAGATGAAGAGCAGTCTGAGAAATAGGAAAATATGCCTCTAGTAATGGTAATATGCTTGACAAGCAGATCTGAAATGTACAACACATTGGTGTTTCTGACTTCTGCTGCAGCTCCTCAAATTCAGTGTCACTTTTAATTTTTCTATCTGTATATCTAACTTTTTATAAAAGAAAGATGTTTACTGTTATGAGGCTGTTATCTGTAGACATGTGTAACTGCAAACCTAGTTATACATATTTTAAGATCTCTTTAGAAATAAAATGAGATACTATAATGCAGCAGAAAACAAAGCAAGCTTCTTATGCTTTGAAGATGCAGGACTTAAATCATTTGTCCAGCTGTAGGTGGGGAACCTATAAAGAGTGAAAAAATTACTTTGAATGATTTTGCAGAACATCTTAAACAGATGATGAAAACCAAAATTGGACTGGAATACTGGATGCAGGTATATTCGTATTAATTCTAGTAATTGAGAAAGTTACTTGTAAATCTTTCCCAATATTCCCCCAACAGCCCTGTAAATCTGTAGTTAATTATTCAAAATTAGAGGAAAAAAGAAAGTTTGGAGTTGCCTGGTGTCAGTCTCCAATCCTGTGTGGGATTACTCATTCGGGAAAAAAAAAGAAAGGCATAATAGGCAGGAGAAGGTTTTCTTGTCTTAAAACCATAACTATTTTTCCCCTGTAAAATGATAAAATCAAATCAAGCCCTGTTTCACTCGTATTACTATCTAGTAAAGCTCTTACAAGTTGAAAAAGGACTCTGTGGTTTTAATACTTAGACTGCGAGCCAAACAAATGCATTTGAAAATGTACAGCCATGCCTACAACAGATCGTGGGTGTACCGGTTCTGTATTCCAGGTGCTCGCAACAAACACTTTTGACGAGGAGCATCGGCTGAGAACTGCAGGCTGTATCAGGGACTACAGGAAGATTCACAGTGATACAACAGTTAGTCTTGTTTCTCCCTCTTCAATACTATCTTGATCCTTAGTAGCCTGAACTGGTAAAACACTCAAGACATCATCCAAAGCTAAAAATCTTTGCTTCCTACTTTGTTGGGAGTGTTTGTTAAAAGATAGTGTGGGCAAAGCAAAGGAGAAGGTAGTGCAGAAGGGACTTTGTGCTAATGCAAGAGTAGGGATGATAAAGTGCAGCTGAGAGGAAACACATAAAACTTACGAAAGTGTTTTGGTATTAATTTCTGCTTAATTGTTCTTTGCATGGTGTATACATTCAATAGACAAAACATAATTAGAGGGGCTCTCTGGTATAGTGTATTGTTACAGAGAAGACCTTTGCTTCTACAAAGGGTTGTGTACTTAGGTGAGCACACTCTTCTGTTCAGCACAAACATTGGAAATTCTCACGAATTCAGGATAAAAGTGGAAAACTAACCGAGGAAAATGAAGGGAAACCTAACCTATGACAGTGTCATATGTGCCTGAGGCTTTCTAACACCTTTTTTTGAAGCATTCCAATGGGGCTATAAAGGGAAGCAAGAATCTAGATTAAAGAGACCAACAGTGTTAACTTGGCAATGTAGTGTCTGCAGCATCAAAATGGATTTTTTTTTTCATATTCATTCTGCCTTTGTGATTCAGTTATGGATTTCAGCTAAACTTAAAACCAGTTCTGTGCCAGTTACTTTTTAGCATGGATGCAACTTTCTTGGAATTTGTTTTTCCAGTCCAATAGCATATTTAAAGAATTAACATAACTGAAGAAAGATGACTATTGCATTCTCCCAGTCTGAACTTGAATGTACTAATTTTTTGTATTGTATTTTGTGTGTGTTTGTGTGTGTGTGTGTGTATGCATAGGTCTATGTATCTATTCAAGCTTGGAAGGCAAAGTTAATGTCTTTGTCCTTAGAACAGACAACTGGACATGACCTGCATGTATTGAATCACAGAAGCAGATTGGTTTTAAAAAAACCCAAACAGCAAACCATTTTGATTCAAATATGGAATAAAATTAGAAGAGGCATTTTCAGAGTTAATATACTAACTGCACTCTTGATCCACTTCTGAGCTTATTCGGTGTCACCCATTGTCACTCTTGTCATGTCTCTTGGAATGGAACTATGAAATTTACTGTTTCCTACCTACAGCCTGCATATGGTCTGTTGTGTAGTAACTGCGATTACCTCACCAAGGCTGACTTCATATTCAACACCTGTGATTTACTTCTCTTTGGGAGCAATGACAGGAGTACCCAACAACCAAACTTCTTAAAGCAGAGTATTTGTTGAGAGCAATGTGAACGAAAGCATCTGAAAACAACAAAAGCTGTCTATATATGTAAATTTTTTTCTGGCTAGGAATGTACGACTTCCCCAGTGCTTATCTGGTAAAACAAGCTTCTGATTCCTCCAAAAAGCTTACATCAGTGTGTCTCCCTGGATAGCCCCCTGGCAATTGACATAAGCTTATTGAAAAAAGGTAGTTTTTTCTTCCCTTTGGGCAGCCCAAGTGTCCTGAAGAGCCTTCGTGCCCCAAAGGTGTATCCTTTTTTGTTTGTCTTTTTTTTTGTTTGTTTGGTTCCCCTCCCCCTAGCTCTATCAATTTGGTCTAGTGAATGATAGTACATACGGATTTGGCCTTACCTTAAACAGTACCGTGGCTAGAGTCCAGAGCAGCACCTTCTGTTGGTGAGAGAACTTCACAGTCTGATTCCTTGGTTTGGGGAAATTCTGAAAGCAACATGAAAACCAGGATGAAATACGTGGTGCCCTTCTGTTTTCTCACCTGCTGGTCCTCTCCTAGCTCATTCCTTAGCATGTGCATTGCAAAAACGATGTGTTTTGTTTGTTGACAATTAACTTTATTGTGGTTGGTTGTGACAGGTGTGTTATGTGACGTAGTGTACTGAGCGCAGTAGAAGTATGGGTAGAGAACTCGTGCTTTGGGAAAGATGAGGTTAATGTCCTGGGTGCATGAGACTAAGTAATGTGAATGGAGTGGGACCTGTGCACTTAAGCTAGCAGCAGATATTTCAGCTAAACGTAAACATTCAAAGAGGACAGGCCAGATGTTCCACTTTTTGAAATAATATATAAACGATCTTAAGTATTGAGGTTGTGTTTGAACCCTGTTTGCTCCACAGCCTTATGGCTGTAAGGACCATAAGATAAAAAAGATGTGTATTCTACACTAATATATGATGTGCCTGGCTACTCCAAGATGCTCCTTGGATGAGGCTTCCCATCTTCTCTTCCTTCAACCCAGTGTTTAGCATGGGAAGCTTCCCAGCATCTCTCTGCATGTTTTTTCATCCAACATGTAAAAGCGAGAGATTAGTTCTATAAATTGGTAGAAAAGATCATAACATTCAGTGACATGATTTAACCCATGAGTTACGCTGTGACATTCCTTCAGTGAAGATGTTGAGGTGTCCTTACATAATAGTCAAAGTTTTTTTCCTTTACATTCAAAGTTTCAAATTCAGTAAACTGTCATTTTCCAACCCACAGATGCTCTGCCTCTTAGTAGTCTGTATTTGTTATTTAGAGTCCAAGAATGTCACTGCCTGGAGTGGTTGGGATATGAGTTATTTCCTAGTGGCAGAATTATCTGTTGTTCGGGTTTTTTTAATGCCACACAGTTTGTAAAATTAAGTAAATTTCAGCTATCTCTTGGGCATTCATGTAAGTGATATTCGACTACAGCATCTGCTGGAGGTCAGCAGACTTGTACCGATACTCTCTTTGTTTTCTGAATTTCTATTTGTCCAAGTAAGTGGAGATGTTAGTGTACAGAAGCATCCTACCCTTCTGTCGGATGCTGCATGGAAGGAGGTACTTGAGATGGTTCTAAAAAATCCAAACCCTTTTGAGTGTCTCTAGTGTAGTATGACCCAATGTGATACAGACGTTTCAATTGAGAGATTTCAAAATGGTAAGACTGTGTGGTACGTTTCAGCGAGATCATTTCTCTTTATGCAGTTCCTCCAGCATTTTAAGGATTCTTCATCCCAAATGAAGTAGTATGATAGTGTTGTAGATTATTTGCTGGTTTAATTGTCCTAAAACATCGTGGTTGATGTGTTTCTTTTATAGTTGATATGAGCCCATACTGCTGGCTGCCTTTACTCTTCTGAGTGTGGAAGGCTGTTAAATATAGGTGGATCGTGCTTGCTTTTCAATACCCTGCCTGTGCTCAAAAATGAAACAGCTGAATGACGTACATGTGTCTACCTGCAAACCAAAACAAAGCTGGCTCATCTAGGTCTGGGTTTGCTCATTTGACTATGTCACCTTAAGCTTGAAAAATAAACAAGAAGTAAAGAATACATCCCGGGTCTGGAAATCTTGTTGGCTGAGAGGTTAATTTAAAGTATCTATTGCCTTTCAGTTCCTGCCATAGGTTTTAGCAGCATGGTAGAGGAGCATCCCACTTGAGGGGAAGAGTTAACCAGGGCAGAAGGCCCCAGGAGCAATCATTTACTCAGTTTGGTCATTGACCTTTCTCTGAAGACCTTCAAGTGCCACAGATTATCCTTCAGGGCAAGAGTACTGTGTGTGTTACAAAACTGTTGTGGTAACCGTTTCAGGTTGACGCCGGGGGCAGGATCTGTGTGTTTCGGTGGTGCAGGGAGCAGGGAATGGCTGTTCTCCTCCCACCAGGACTTCACAGTTGGGTTTGCATCCCCGCTCCCCCGCTTCACCCCTCCTTCCAGTGTGTACTGTATGTTGATAGGGGTGAGTCACCTCTTTTATTATGTTTTGAATACTTTCCTCCCAAATGTAGTTTATTTTTTGCAGGGAAGGGAAAGAATTTATGCTGTCCTGGTTCCTTATTTTTATCAGAGCTCTGCTAACAGCTTCCAGCTGAGGGAGTTCTTGATATTTTTAGCCTGAGATATTTAGCTATTTGAGCATCTTTACATGTTTTCCCCCGATATATATTAACTGGGGGGGGGGCAATGGTTCGTGTCAGTTAATATATTCATGAGTGTGCTTGCCAAGTTGCCTGCACTTATTCCCAGGAATCTGAACACTTCAGAATTGGGGGGAATTTGGAGTCCTGGTCTGAAGTATCTCAGTCAGCCTCATTACTCCATTCTCTGACTGATGCTGTAGCTATGTTCTCGCTGAATCTTCCTCTTTATTTTAAGAGGTTGTGTTTACTATTAAAAATGTATGTAATTGATATTCTGCTTTAAAACAGTCAGAAGTAAACTAAAAAAAGCAGAGAATCATAAAACAGGAACTTGCACTATGAAATGTAAAATCCCTGAAATTCTCTTTGTTTCTCTTTTCCCAAGCATCTTCTAAGCAGCAGAATCCTCTGTCTTATTACTAATGTTTTTTTTTTTTTTACTGTTTTATTGATTGCTTGGTTTACAGTCTGATGAAGTTCTTTAATATTCCAAATATTGAACTTGCTGGCACATCTCGTATACACAGCATTTTCAGGTTTCTGAATAACCTTACCCTTCTGTGAAATTTACATGAATGTTACTTTGAAAGAAAATACTAAAAATACTTCGTATCGACCTTTTGCCTTTATGAACCACTTTAACCTGTTTAACCGTAATTTCACAGATCCTACTGTCATCAGTTCTTTTCCCTTCTCCAAACAAAGTTTCAGATTAAAGATGAAAAGCTATCTTGTTTTTTTGGCAGGGCTGTTCCTGTGTATTGAAAATAATAATCTGTTTGAATAGTAATTCTGCTTAGGTCACTGGGCTAATATCTTCTTTAGGCAAATGATTCCTCCAGATTTCTTTAAGAATATTATTATTGTTGTTGAACTTACTGGTTATACATATATTTGCTTCACTGAAATGCTGTGATTCCAGCAAACACTCCAGAGGTGTCACTGTAGGACTGGGGAGGTGGGAGTGAGAGGGGCAGATCGTGGAAATCATGCTCAATTTAAAATAAGAATTAAATGGCATTTGCGGTTGTTGGGTATAAATTGTCCATATTACCTTTTCCTTGTTATTCCCCCCAAGGTGTTCATTTTTATATGACAATATAATACATTGCTCTACTCCTATCCACTTAGCTATCTGATGCAATTCTGCAGAGTGGGGAGATGACTTTGTGCCATCTATGCAGAGTCTTTGTCTTGAGTCCTCTGGTTGCCAGTCTGGTCTGTGGCATAAGTTAGAGCCGCTTGAAGGCTGCCAACAACCACCAGGATATATCCTATTAATTGGGACCAGCTGGATACAAGTATGTATTGGCAAGTCTACAGCAGCTCTACGCAACCCGTTGCAGCAGCTCTTCACCACCCAACTATTCCTTTAGGGACCTTGAACCTTCCAGTAGTCATTTGCAAAGCTGAAGCCTTAAATCTGGCGCCTAAAATAGTAGTGGGTTTTTCTTTTTTTTTTCTTCTTTTTTTTTTTTAGATATTTATTTAATCCTAACTCCCCTGCTCCTCCCTGAGATTGGGCAGTCGCCACTCCCTACTTAGGCATAAATCTCTGTTTGAGGATCCAATTTAATACATATGCACCCGGTTTGTTTTTTTTTTTCCCAAAGCACTTAGAAAAATGTTTGTGTCTATACTTACTAAGCACTGTGGAGATTTTTTTCTTGATAAGTGTAACCTTTTTGGAAACTTGCCGTTCTCAAGCTGTAGGCCATGGGGCCTTTTAAAGACAGAGGTTCCATGTGGTACCCCTAGATGTGAACTGCTTCTTGCACCTTCTTGCATGGAGAGTCTCTGTGCACCTTTCAAGATGTGATTTTAAGTAAGCTGCTGTTGTTTTGCACTGTTAGTCTCTGTGCTCCAAGGTGACTGATGCTGCTGAGAAGCTGTAGAGCAACACTACCACCTCAAGTATGTTGTCTGGTCTATGTTGGGGCTTCTCGGTGGGACTGCCAGATTAACTAAATACGAATCTTGAGCTTCTTAACACTTACAGCGAGAACAGTCAAAACTTCACTACTTTTAATTGGTTTGTAGCAGGCTAATATAATTACACTGTTGGCATTGTGTTTGGGAGTTTCTTGGCTTTTTTTCTTAGCAAATCCAATCCTAATACCTTTTTTTAATTTTGCCGAGTGAATTTCCTGTGGAACTTCTTTTAAACTGCTGTGTGAGTTGTAGGGACTCTAAACAAATGGAGTGCCTGACTCCTTATTTTTGCTGTTTCTACAACTGTTTTTTCCAATGGTCCTTCTTGAATATGGAAAGCAACAGAGTAAAATAGTTGGAGGAAAAGAAGACATTACAGAGAAGCTGCACTGAGTGACTTCAACTCAGTGTACAGAAAGTTTCATAGGCTTGTTTCAAGCTTATATTTGAAATCTCCTATTCTAATAATGACCAGGCCAAATCTTGCTTTGCTTATGAGATCTGACAAGATCACAGTCCATGTGATTTCATTTGTTGTATTCATGGCAGCCCTGGGGAGTGAAATAACTAAAGCAGGAATGAAGCTGTGCTTTCCTGCACAACACAACAGAGCTCTATGGCAACTTGGCCACTAGGAAAAACGGCAGAGATTTTAAATAGATTGTTTTGTCTCTGTGTGTATGTATTTATGTCAAATGCACAGTCACATCCAAGTATCGACCTAACCCATTAGCCCATGTAGAATAAATGGAGATAATCACCTATCCTGGTACCAGGCAGGTCAAGCTGAACTGAAGTTTGGGGAACTAGAGTGCTTTCTAAAACCAGTTGTTACCAAGTGTCTCCTGTTAATCTTCAGTTCCAGCTTACTGCGGTTGGAATTTAGTTGTAAGGTTAGTGTTGTAAAGTTAGCACCTACCCATAGGAAAGTTTCTATGCGTGGTTCACCTTGAAGGAAGTGTAAAAAAGCATTTCAGGGGGCTAATCTTCGCTTCTTATCTGCAAATGAAAGAGAGAATGCATGTGGAAGAGAAAAGCAACAGCCTAAAGAGCTGCCAGTTGGCTCTGAAAAGTTGTTTTTAGAATGAACACACAAAGACTTGGAATAGAAGCATTAGGGGGACCTGTTCTCTGTTTAGGGTAGTGTACTGAATGCTTCAGTTTAAGATTGAAGCCACAAACGCTGATTTGAGAGTTCAATGATAGGATTTTTTTGTGTGTGTGTGTGTTAGCTTGAATTGAGAATGGTGATACCACTTCATGTTATCAACCATGTTATGTTTAAATCCACACAAGTTTTATAGGTCATCTAGGCATTTGATGCATCATGTATTAAACACAGAAAACTTGAACAATGCAGATATATCAAGTTTCTAACAGAGATTAGGAACTTTCCGAAACAAAAATCACATAAAAACTTTCTCAGCATTTTTGGGGGAAAAACTTGACACATCTTGAAATGAGAAGTGGTAACACATTCTCTTATTTTTTCTACTGTTTTAAAGAAAGTTCTTTTATAGACTTTTGAGTGAAAAAAACCCTTTAAAATTTCCAAACAACAGGAAAGATCATTTCGGTCTGAGGTGAAAGATGAGAAATTTCAGCCTGTAGATAACCTTTACTCTTGCATTCCCTTATAATTATTTCAGTAATGTTGTCTAAGGATGAATATAAAAATAAATCATTGTTACCTCCTTGTATTTTGCTTCCAGAAAAAATGAAAATACTCCACTATTTCAATGGTTTAATGAAATTGTCACTGGAGAGGTGTGATCAAACTCTTCTATAAAAAAGTAGCAAATGTTGCCTGCCTCTTGAATTTGATGCGAGATTTTCACGAACAAGCAATGGCTTATTTTTGTTAAGGTCAACAGGTAAGATTACTAAAATGGAGAGAGGTACTGAGAAAACAGTTTTCTCTGTTTTAGTAAGTGGTCCTCCCAATGAAATGAAGAGATGACAATGATTTTTTTGCATACTTAGATTTTTAAGTGTTGCATTGAAAATTGAACAAATGAAGTATAAGGTTTGGTTTCCTGGGGAATACTTGCA
This sequence comes from Balaeniceps rex, assembly GCA_013401315.1. Lineage (NCBI taxonomy): Eukaryota > Metazoa > Chordata > Aves > Pelecaniformes > Balaenicipitidae > Balaeniceps > Balaeniceps rex. The sequence goes on from VYZW01023894.1 coordinate 21,338, forward strand.
GCTGTTGTGCTGACCAAAATGGCATTCTCAAGTAGTCATAAGAAAACATCCAGCTTGTCTAAAAGCTGTAATGGGGCATAAGCACGCATGGGACCGGGGATAAGCTCCAGGGCTGCCAGAGTACAAACACGAAGCCACCTGCAGTGGTGAAGGAGAAAGCTTTATGGACAGGGCATGAAGAGCAGGTCTGGCTTTTGTAGTACTCAGCACAGGAGTGCATGAATGATGAGAAGGAGGGCAAAGTACAGCAAAAATACCAGAAGGTCTTGAGTGTAGTTTGTGTGAATGCAAAACACAGAAACCCCCTTTCTGCAAAAAAAAGGGGCCTTACACCCAGTGCTTGTGAAGCAGCTTGTCCCTGATGTCCCCAGCGGGTCTGGATGGGAGATGAAGCAGGAGCTGGCCTGTGAGTTCCCCTTCTTCTCTTTTGGGGGAACTTGGTCTCAATACCTTGAACTTGGGCAGGACGTAAGGATAAATGGAGCATGACTGCTTGGATTTGGGGGATGCAGTCTGGAAGTGAACTGGCTATATGCTACATGTTTTACTGTGAGACATTCCAAGGAGAATGTCCATCCTTTATTGGATGCTGGGGGGAACATTGCCACCAAGGATGAGGAAAAGGCTGAGGTACTTAATGCCTTCTTTGCCTCAGTCTTTAATAGTCAGACCAGTCATCCCCGGGTATTCAGCCCCCTGAGCTGGAAGACAGGGACGGGGAGCAGAACAAACCCCCCATAATCCAGGAGGAAGACGTTAACGACCTGCTACGCCACCTGGACATTCACAAGTCTATGGGGCCAGATGGGATCCACCCCAGAGTACTGAGGGAGCTGGCAGAGGAGCTTGCCAAGCCACTCTCCATCATTTATCAGCAGTCCTGGTTGACAGGGGA
>VYZW01023895.1:12023-22731 GCA_013401315.1 Balaeniceps rex
TATAAAAAGTAATCAATGGAAATGTTATGTGTATCACAATAACCCCACTAAATCTCAATTCTTCATAGTTTTGTCAAATAAAATGTACACTAACCTATCAAATTTTAAATAAATGAGTAATAAAGCTTTAGCAGCTTCCCACATATCATCATCTTGCTCGATGAAAATCAAGGAGAGCCATTCACAGTGATGTACAACTTGGTGAGACTCTGGGGAAGACTTCAGATGACTCCTCCAGAATATCAACAGCTGGGACATGGAACTCTGAATGTCTCCTGAAAAAAAGAAGTAACCATGGATTTTGCTATACCTTTTTTGTTACTAAACAACATACAGTTTTTATTTTTTAAATTAACAGTGCGTAACAGTTCATGAATGCATTTATCATTCCTTAGCTCAACTAATTTAACACAGCATCAAATTTTATAGATTAGTTCTTGCTTCTTGGTACCAAAGAAATCAAGAAATATTTTGCAGAAAACCATAAGCAGTTATCTAACCTTAAATTAAATGTGAATGGCTACTCTGTTAAACTAAATATACCAATGTTTAGATGCCAGTGTTAACAACTATAACTAACCTGCAGAAAATTAAATTTACTCATTAGGTACAGGACTCCCCCGCTCCCTGAAGACAGATAAAACTTAAGGACACAATTTATTCATTTAACAGCATTCTTCATTACCTTGGAGTTCAAGGAAGAATAATCAGAGGTGACCTAGAAAGTTTTGGGTACAATAGGGTGAATCCTCTCACACCTAAGCTTGCAGACTAATGAACAAGATTACACCTCCAAAAATTTGCATATATCAGGAAACCTACAGAAATGTGACTATACCCACACAGCTGGGATTTATACTTTCCTTTAGCTCGCCAATTAGGTAGCTTCATTGGTACATCACAAACTAAAGAAAGGTGAATTGCAATCAAGTCAATGCCACAGATGTAATGATCCAATGTGAGCATTTTGCTGAGATTTCATCTCAGGTAGTTCTGCCCATATGAAATAACAATACAATTGTAATGTTTTGATAGGATCGAAGCTGAATCCCCCCAGTGTGATTCACTGTAGAAATACCTGCAATGATCTACAGCTGATGGGGGTAAATTGTCATTTCTACAATAAAACAAAGTATGAAACTGGTAGTACAGCCATATTTTTTATAAAACAAATTCTTCATGAATGATGTATGTTTTCAAGTACACACAGGGTTGAGATAAAGGTACCTTCATGAGATGGTCTAAAATCCTTGCTGGAAGGATTAATGTAAGCAGCATTTTTCCCCTCCCTCTAAACACTGCACTCCTGGATGGGAAAAGCACCTCAAAATTTATGCCATTTTAGTGCAGTAGCTTACTCATAAAAATAACGTCGTATTCATACGACAGACTCTTTCCCTTAAGTCAAGAAACTTACCTCTTCAATACTAACGACATACTCTAAAAAGATTCTTTATGTCTGAACATAGGTACCAGTTTTTCATGTAACACAGCATACATTCAATGTTTAGAAAACAGAAAAAAATATAGTGACATATATCTTTACCCCAAAGGTACTCCTTAAGTAAGAACTCTAACGCGGCTGGAAGTACACTGTGGCTTGAAGAGCACAGTTGCATCATTTATATAAACAGTGATTACTGCTTTTGAAAAATTTCCTGCAACATGGGAATCAATTTTACTTATAAAACCATCATTATGTGGTTTTCCTTAATATTTGACTTTAAGATATGCTTTTCCTCTTAGCAAATAACAGGAACAGCAAATTATCTTTGTTATTAATAGTTATTATTCAGACTGAAATTCTTCTCTATAAAACAAAGCTATCTGGAAATTACTCTCAAAATTGAAATGAATTAAAAAGTTAAGCCACTGCAATTCATGTTAATAAAAAAAAGATAAGATCAACCAGCTTCCCGGAAGGGAAGTTAGCATATTAAAGCATTTTGGCGCTTGTTTTAACCACTTAGTTTAAGGTCACTAAAATAGAAGCACCATTCCTTTCAACTTGAAATTCCTCTTGACAGTTGGGGTATTTGAATCTAATTAAAGAACTCATTTGTGTGTCATGAATCCGGAAAAGAAAGGAGATTTTTTTTCTTTGAGAAAGAATTTTCATAGAGACATCTAAACCAGATTTAACCTACATTTTTTCTATTCACTTGTTCTTAGACAATCTCAGTCTCTATACATTTTTCAAAAGGCGGACCCCTAAGTAAAATACTCTCTACAAATACTTAAAAAAACTCTAAGAATGCAACTGGGATCACAAATATAACATCTTCCAAAATATGGAAAAAGTGTCAGAAGCTGTCTTGCAGAAGTCCGTGGCACTTTTACACAGTCAGATGAATTAAAAATTGATTTTATGCTTGCCACATAACACAGAAATATAAAAAGTAAAATAACATTTACACCTACAACTTGCATTAAAATGCCTCAATACATTCAAGACACTGTAAAATTTCATCCTTGTTTAAAAAGAAATATAAATTATTTTTTACTTTTTGCTGCATCATCAATTGGCTGACAATAAGGAACACCCATTCTCACTTGTATTTGACTCGAAACACTGCTTCAGAACTGCCTTTCCCTTTTTGCCATGAAGCCTGTAATCCAGGGACAGCAAGCTGCTTTGGTCATAGAATTTGCACATCCACATTCACACAGCTTAGCACCAGAAGATGTGCATCATGTGCCTCTCAGAAGCCAAGAGGCAAGTGGAAAGATGGGATTCCAGGAGCGCCTCTCAAGCAAAAAGCCTCACCCCACCACTTCAATACAGCAAAGACTAACTGGCTACCAGTGTGACACAGCAACGCGTCCTCTCCCATTAGGAACGCAAGCATCCCCTTGCCATCCCACTGCCTGCCTCGTGGCATAGCCCTAGCGCAAGAGCCAGATCTGCTCTTCTACCAATCTAATTAATCTATTCAGTAAAACAAACATACTCAAGTAAGCGGTATGAAAATTATGCCTAACACCTACTAATTCAAAGAACTAGCCCTGTAAGTCAGGGTGAAGAACATAACCACTATACTCTGCCAACTCCCATAATTTTCCTGACTTTTACTTTACAGCTTCATTATTTTTACCTTTTCTACCACTGCTGGTTTTTGCCCTATTACATCATTCGTCCAACAGTAATACCTAGTACCTTCAACCAAGATAATGGTACTTGCAGGTCTACCTCCACATTAGAAAACAGAAAGAGTTACCTGCCGCTCCTTTTAGTTCTCCACCCTGAACAGAGCAGATGCTTGGGCTATGGGCTCTCTTTTCCAAGTGGAGAAGAGCCTGGTGTTCCCAGGCTGGCTCAACTATTTCAAATACTAACACATGTTCTTAACAGGAAAAGTTTTCAATCCCAAACGCAGCTGTTCCAAGCCCCCCATACTGCAGGGGTAAGGATAGGATAAAATGCAAGGAGACAACTAATTAGGCAGGACACAGCAACAGCAGGTGTCCTGGGTGGGTCTTCTCTTTCCTCCCTCCCACCACCACTAATTCAGCTGAATTCTATTTACAGTCTTAATGAGCTGTGACTACAAAATCTGAAAGCTTTAAAACTCTTGCTGCTTAATGAACAAAACTAAAAGAGACTATTACCTTCAATTTCAGCTTCTGCAGCAGAGTTCTGAAACTTGAATTCCAGTGCTTTAAGCACAACCAGACTTAAGGCTCTGAGAACAGTTTGGTCAGAACCACCTTGAGTATCATCTCCAGGAGCAGCTTCACTGCCTCCAAAGTAGCTGGCCTTTTCACTGAGCGGGATCCGATTAAGCCAAGTCAAATTCACAACCTGCAGAACAGCATTACTCAGTGCTAGCATATCCTCATAGAAAGATGGGTTTTGTAAGAACAGTGATCCACCTTTAACATCTTCTCTAGACTTGTAAAGGACACACTTTTTGAGGAGCATAATGAACTTCTTCCTGATTAAATAGTGAATTGATGAGCTAATGAGGTTCAGGACATAAGAAACTTTCAAAAACAATACTCTCTGGCATCCGAGTGGTAGTTCTAATTCAATTCTGGAAGCCAAAAGTGCTTCAAGCAGATCTATAAAACTGATCAAATTGTTTGCAGCTTCAGAATACGGTGAAGTATAGTGGTGACTGTCAAAATGATGGAACAGAATGGAATTATAAAATCTTTCAAGCACAGCATCAAGAGGAGCCAATAGCTTCTTCAAAATACCTACAGCAACAAGAAGAACGTTATGGAGTTTGAGTGTAACACAGTCAGGAAAATCATCAAATAAGCAGAAAACAGGTGATTGTTACTATTCTCAGTTTTCAAGCATGTTTAAACGACTACATTTTTAATAGTACTTCGTCACCCTCTTTATAACGAAGAAAATAGGTGTTCTTTAGACAGGCTGCTCTAGATGAGATTACAAGTAACATTCCTCCCCCTAGTGGGCACCCGTGTATGGATACCATCATAAAATTGCTACAGTACCTGCTTTGGGTAAAACTTTCTCTTTCAGCATGTCCTTGATAATAGTGGTAAGAGTCCACAGACATTCTGCTACGTGGGTGTTCACAGGGAATCCTGAAAGAGTCTTCAAGCTAAAGGTGAGCCAGGTGACATTTAATGCGTTCTAAGAAAATGAGTTCAAAAAATAATCACGTATGCTTTACAATTGCTATGCAAATTAAATTAAATCATAATACAATGATTTAAAATTGTACATTAAAAAGATTAAAATTGAGGCATAGACAAAACACAGGGATGAACAATGTATCTGTCCAGTGCCTTTTAAGTACGTAGGCCTGTATTTACAAACATGAAGACACATAAGCATGCAATAGGAATTATCTGTGTTTTCCAGAAAGGGAAAACCAAACCTCCTCCTGTCATGTGACATACCTAAAACCAGATAATACTCTAGACAGACCATATTGAATTCATAATTCCCAGACCCAGACAACTTTGCAAGAAACATTACAAACATGTAATGTTTAGTTTGTTCAAAATCTATATTCAGAGATGCTACTATGGAGGTTACGATACATATTCGCCAAACATACAGCAAGTAAGAAAACCTCAAGTATTTGGAATATTCAAACAAGAAAATACAAAAAAGCATTTGATTAACTTTCAACAGGTTATTACCCATTTTTACCCACTGCATCACCTAACAGATCTCAAGTGACTGTAAAAGTATTGATAGTGCAGATTATCAGGTTTTTTAAACACCTGTACTGTAACCTTAAAGAGAATATTTCTACCTAGACGCATTTTACCTTAAAACAGTTTCATAAAATTCCAGAGTTTTATATATAAAGACATTCCACCTCACGTTACGAACTTGTGTTACACATCTGATCTCCTTTCCTTCTATACTCCATGCCCCTCCTGACACACTTGAAATACTCTCTTGGAATATGTTACGTATCTTTCCTATCCATCATTTACAACCCAAAGCCCCTTAAGACACACCTTAGGGGAGAACTATCACATACTATTATCTTGTATAACCTTCACATTGTTCCTGATACCGGAGCTAAACACACTTCAACAAAACTGTGTGGCATTTTGAGGGGACTAACAGAGTCTGTATGCTGAACATCAGCAGACTGCGGATGTGCCTTTCACAGAGCCAGAGCAGAGTAGGTACGCAGGCAACAGATGGAGGAAAGGAGTTCTGATGTCGCTCTGTGGGTCTGCTTACAAAAGGAGCCTCTTGAGAAGTACTTTCAGATTTTACAGGAGTCATATAGTGAGGGCTTTTGTGCCATATAAACACTATAAAAAGTTGGCTCTAGAGTCAAATGGAACAACTTGAAGGCACATATTCACCATATTCACCGGTTTTTTAAGCTGTGAAAAGTTAAGCCATACTCACCTCTTCCTTCAGCTGGAAATACACAAGAGATGCTAAACTTTTTGAAGCCATGTGAGATAACAGCTGATCATAACTACCGAGCAGACAAATCTGCAAACATGTAGAAAGAAAAAGTATCTAAGGCTTGTTCCTTTTTTTACTCCCCTCCTTTCACAAAAGTCTTTCAAAAGTTTGTAAAAGCTTACCAACTTTGAGTCAATTTTTGCCTCCTTCAGAAGGAGGACAAAGATTTCACAGTACTTCTGTCTCGTATTGAATTCAATTTCCTGGGACTCTGCTTTAGCAACCATCATCTTGATCAAGGTTAACTGAAGCAGCATCACTTCTCGTGGACAGAATGAGGAGTTCATGTTTGCAAAGCTATTTGATATATCATCTGTTGTGGGGACAACCGCATCTGACATATCAGTGTCCTGATGGCTCCTAATACCACCATTAGTAGATGGCAGATGCATCCAATTACATGATTCATCTCTTTCTGGTGACTGCTCTACACACAGATTAAGTAAAGAGGTATAGTGATGGCTTTCCTTTGCTAGTGGGATGCCTACCAGTACGTCCTTATACATCTGCTGCAGAAGAGAGATCTTCATTATGAGAACATTCAATATTCCAGAAAATGCCATATGTCTTCACCGATTATTCACGGTCACTGCAAATCAGCTTCGAAGTTATTTTTATCCAGGAAGAGAAACAGAAGCACTATTAAGTACTTCTCTTTTAAGTTACCTAGAAATAAATATTTTGCTATTACTGAACTTAACAGATAACTAGAAAGATACAAAAGAACAATACGCATTTTTAGAGTTAATACTACCATTACTCATTTTGAAAATACAAATTCACTGTTTAAAAACAGCAAGAGTGATAGTTGCACAAAACTGTCCCAGTGAGACATTAAAATGATACAAGAATTACCATGCTGTGAAGAAGTTTACAGTTCCAATATTATAGTACTGACACCAACATTAATTTGCTGGAACTAACAAAACCAAAGATGACTATTACTAGGGACTGCTTCTGAAAGATATGAGAACTTGGATCAAATCTTCCTCTACATTGCTAAAACTACTAAAACCTCATTTCTTTTGTGACAGATTCCTCCAAAAACAGGCACAAAGTTTCAACTGCAAATTTTCATCTGAACTGGCAATGTTTATTGCTCCACTAAGGCTGGATGTGGCAACACCTCCCACAAAAACCTGAAACCAAAGGACAAGTCTTGTCTTCCACTGCACATAGGCTCAAGGTGAGTAGCGTGAATATACAGGAGGGGAGAACTGGGCTCTTCATTTAGTAAGGAGGACCAAAGAATTCCTTTACGTCTACATGTGCAGAACTCTTGTTCTGAGCACCTACATCTTGAAACTCAAAACAGGTCTTCAGATAACGCAAAGGACCAGCAGTGCCACAGGACTGGTCTCAGGGGCCCAGTGACTGAGAAGTTTAAAATTAAAAAGTACTTAAAAACCAAAGCATAAAACTTATTAAGAGCCAATAAAAATACTTAACCATATTCAGAAAAGGTGTATAAAAAAAAAAAAAAATCTTTATTACCATGTCAGTGGAACATATCTTTCAATCACAACACTGGAACATTCACTATAGCTTAAAAAGAAGAGCTATTATGAATTTATGAATTCAAATCTCTCTTTAAAGTGTAAACACCTAAGCACCCACAATTTTGTAACCATTATGTAAATGGCTAGACAGATATCATATCTCCCCAGAAAACAAAACAGATATACTTAAGAACATCAGGATTTCTTTTTCACTTATATTAAGAGTGATGCTAGTCTGTAATATTTATCTTTTTAGGGCAATTTTAACATGTTCTCTAATCAGAACTCTTGTAATAAAAAAACCCAAACTAACTCATTACCTTCATCTACTGTGAAGTTAGGCGTGGGACTTATGTAGTTTATAGGAATTTTCTTTTTGCATGCTTTTGGATCCCCACCTTTAAGTCTGGGATAATCAACCAGGTAGACTCCTGATGCCATCTGTCTGCAGTTGGCTTTTATTTAAATGTTACTTTAAATATTTCCCCTTTCTTACCAATGGAAGAAAACAGCTCAGTCTTCCAAGTGGTAAGAAGTTCTGAAGATCTGCCCATCTATGTGTCAATTACACCTGCATTTATCATCACACCAAGTATGTTAAATTATTATTGCTTTTTAGCAGAATATTAGAAAGCAATGAAACTATAAAATTCAGTATATGAGGCATTTTTGCTTTAGTTTATAATCTTCACAAGTTTTTAAAACACTATCAAACATTGAGAATTACACCTCCATTTTTACAATTTGATTTTTTTAACTACAACTGAAGTATGCATTGACAAAATGGCTTCCCAAAAGTACAAAGGATTAGGGGTAGACCAAGATATGCTACCCAGGCTCCTCACTTCTTCCACCATCAGGCAGTATTTCCTTCAGAAGAGAATCTAAAATTAGAGAACAAGAAGTTGCCTGCAGGGAGTGATCTACAATTCACTCCGGTGTGGTATTTTTAAAGACACATTCAGCAATGGCTGACCTGACAACTCCAAAATGTTACAGCATGTTCCTCGCCTAACCCTCACCTGACAGAACTAAGAACCCTTCCCTCATCCTTTCCCATATTCCACGTTTTAGATGTTAAGAATAAATCTGATACTTCAGACAATAAATTCCTTCTTAGTTTGCAGAATCTATTTGGAATTCTACTTGAGGTGGAAATTTATGACCTGAAACCTTGTAAAACTTCCTCAGAAATCACTCTGAATATTTTATATAGCTATTGTTCCTATCTTTGAGTTTTATTTCTCCCTAAATGAATACCTAATAAAATAAAATTATCTCAACACATTTACTTCTGTGTTCAAGATCAACTTGAATTATCATCCTACACGGTAAATGAACGGATCTCTCATGCACAAATTCATACGTTACAGCAAGGTTGTTAAGGCAGAAGAGATTTAGAACTCCTCTAGGACACGCGCTATGAGATTTTACCTTCACCACATGATATTGGTTGTGCTTTCCCTGAACCTACAATAATACATTTATATTATACTATTAATTTGCAGAACACTTTACAAAAACATCTGTAAGATATGTCTCACTCACACATGACAACAGTTCATGACTAGAAGTCATTAAAGAAAATGAAATGTGAGGGGGCTTATTTTGAAGAAATTTACTTCAAAGAGGGGGAAAATGTCAGACAATGACTGAATTTGTTTCAGACATAGTAAGAGAGCACAGTGAAAAGCTCAAACCTAAACAGTAAAGAAAAGCAATCATATTCATACACAAGAAATGACAAACTCCAACCCTTACTTATATTATTTATTTGAATTATTCATGACAGCATCTAAAAACCAATTAAGGTAATGCCTCACAGTGCCAGACTCCTGCATAAACCAATAGGAAACAGTTCTAAAATCCTTATATATAGGCTGATCAGGCAAAAGACAGAAAGGAAAAATATACAGAAAAAAACAATAAATATTTTGTTATACGTTATTTTCATGACTAGTTAGGCTTTAAAATCAAAACCAAAGTCATGTGGGGCTGCGAACAGAGTAAGAAACTTGATGGAAAAGGAAACAAAGAACTGGAGAGGAAAACTCAGGTGGTAGCTGAAGCCTGTAAGGTTTAAGGACCATCATACATCAAGCAAGTGGTTGCAAATGCCTCCAGAATATCCTAAAACAGAGTTATAAAATATGTATGTTTCCACAAGGTGGGATACTTAATTTACCACAAAATCGTAGAAAGCATTGATTTGACCGGACTAACATTGCTGACATCACATTTTAGTTTTTTCTACTAACACAAATGACTTTACGATGACACACAATTACTCAGCGATATTAGTGAAGAGGCGTGATTAGAGAAAGCTACTGTCAAGTCCCTATATTAGTCTTTCCCTGTTATATATACTCTTAAATGTTAACTGCATGAGTAGCAACTGGGAGAAAACAAGCTATCCAAAAAAACCTATTTTCATTAAAAAATTAAATCGGGTAAAGCAAAATGAAACCACAGTCCATGACTTTTGGGTATGAGTCTGAAGGCTCTGGATCTCCTTACAATGCCATGGTTGAATCATTTAAGAAATAAAATATACTTTGGACTACCTGTACCTGCAATGACTTTGTAGGCTCACCTCTCAATAAAGAATACGCTTCCGCTCAGTGCTGAAATACTGTCAACGCCTCTAATATAATGTCATTTCCTTCCAGAGGTGGCAAATAACCTCTGCTGCGAGCAGTCCAATCCCTGACTGTTAACTTCGACACCTAAGCATGCCAGATGCCTTATCTGCTCTTCTGCAAGCACCTTTAGCCACTAGAGACAGGACTAGACGGGCCTGACCCACCCTCACTGGCCCCTTATTGTACCTCTCACGCCAGCGTTTCAGAAATGCCAGCACTGGGTTACCGGTAGGAGGAAGCCCCGCTAAAAGCGACACTCCGGTCTGACAGGGAACGGAGGTGAGGGCACGGGCGTGTGTAACCACTGCCCCGCGCCGGCCTGCAGGCCCGCTCCCCCCTACCCTCCTCCAGAAGGCCCCGCCGGCCTCCACAACCTTCTCCCGCCAGCCTGAGGGCCAGCCNCCGAGGCCTTCTGCGCTGCCTCCAGTCCCCTCCTGACCCTCAACCAGGGCGGCTCCGTACTCCTTCACCCACCCAGGCCAGTCCCGAGCTCCCTCAGACCGCCTAGCCCGCTGACCCCCCCGGCTCCTCTCAGCCCGGCTCCCCTCAGCCCGCTAACCACCCTCCCGGTTCACCTCAGCCCGCTAACTCCCCCCCCAGCTCCCCTCAGCCCAGCTCCCCTCGGCCCGCTGACCCTCCCCGGCTCCCCT
>VYZW01023896.1:11290-175330 GCA_013401315.1 Balaeniceps rex
CACAGAATCATTTGGTTGGAAAAGACCTTTAAGATCATCGAGTCCAACCGTACCTGTCCACCACTAAACCATGTCCCTAAGCACCTCTCCTGTGTTTTTAAGATACCTGTGGTGATGCGGGGAGATGCGCAAGTGCTCATCCGCAATACTTTTCTCATAAAGGCTTCTGTGCTCTGTATTGGCAATGATAATTTATCCAGGTGGGGGGGGGGTTGGTTTTTGCTGCTGAGCACTGAAATACATGAAGATCTGCGCAACGAAGCTTCCACTCACAGTAACAATTGGCAACTCTTATCTCATAGTAAGAAACTTTCTACAGTTAGTGGGAAGAAATACCTAATTTTTACTCTTACTGCTCTGTTATCTGCTGCTAGACATGGACAAGGAGGATGCGCTGATCTGTTTTGAGGAACATATCAGGGCGTTGGAAAAAGAGGAGGAAGAAGAAAAACAGAAAAGTTTGCTTAGAGAAAGAAGGCGGCAGCGTAAAAATAGAGAATCTTTTCAGGTTGGTGGACTTTTTTTTCTGTCCTACGTGTGTCATGTGATTAGATATTCTATGAAGTTTTTTATTTCTTAGGGTAGGCTAATGGGCATGTATAACGCGTCAGTTACCAACGTTGTACCATTTTGTCTGCTGTATAATACATCTGTTTGCCAGAAAGTGCAAGAGTAGGGGAAAGTAAGAGGAAATAGATTTGAATAGAAAGAAAATGCAATTGNGAAAAAAGCATTGGTGGAACTCTTCAAAACTATGACTGGTTTTGTAGATGTGCGTTTGGAGACAGTAGTTCCTTATTTCTCGTTATACAGTACTTAAGGGGTATAATAACATTATCAGGCAGAAGGTGATGAAGTTTCACCTAAACTAACTATTGGAAGTTCTGTTCCTGCACAGTACACAACTGAAGTTGCAGAACTAACTGCTGCAGGGTAGCATTTTGGAGATCAAAATTTCCTGAAAAGCTACCTGTCTGAAACTGGGCGAGCGTGATGAGAATAGATTGCTCTTTTATCTTCCCCTAGTTCATTGCTGGTGGACAAGATGAAACCCTGATTTGACCCTGTATGGCAGATACAATAGCAGTTTCTTTGAAAGGTCTTTTTTCTTACTGAGATATGTTGGTGCTAATTTTGCAATGTGTTTAACTTTTACTATGATTTTAATAAATTATATGATGGCTTTTATTCTGAACTGCTCTGAATCAGACTGTGGAACTATCGTGGGCTTGTTACAGAAAGCCATGTTTCCTTTAACTTCAGTGCTTACCGACTGTGAGGATCTGGCCCTAACTGTATCTGGTCAGTTCATCTTCACTGCAATTTGGTAGTGATGCTAGCACTCACCAACATCCTCAGGTAGACGGAAAACAGGCAATTAGAAACAAATTGCGAAGCAAGACTATTTCTGGAATTTATTTCAGTGAGACTAGTGTTAAGGTCCACACTTGCTAGAAAAGCAAAACAGAAAGAGGCCAGCCATCCAAACAGCAATGCTTAAGAAATTGCCTGTGATTAGCGCGTCTGGTTTAGATCTGCTTTTCGGCAGCACGCTGGGCCATAGTACCTTGTTGCAGCACTGACTATTTACTGAATGTACTGGCAGTTTCCTGGCAGTATCTCTAAAAGATGAGCACTGTTTCATGAGCTTTTCCTATCTATCGGGAACAGTCAGAGATAATAGTACTGAAATGGTTTATCTGTGGGTGCAAGCAATAATAGTATGTAAAAACTGTATGTAGGTCCAGATTGTATTACGTTGCTTTACATGTAAATGAAAGGTTAATTTTGTGTTTTCTTGGAGAACAAACTCGAGTGGTCATGTATTTTTGTTTATACAACCTCAAATTTAACAAAAAAAAAATGCATTTTCTTGTCAGGAGCAAGCCAAACAGTTACGAAAGAGGAATTGGGAAGCTTTGAAGAACATACTAGATAACATGGCTAATGTCACTTACTGTACTACTTGGTCAGAGGCTCAGCAGTATCTGATGGATAATCCTACATTTGCAGAAGATGAGGAACTTCAGAGTATGTAAAAAGTCTTCTTTTGGAAGAGGGAATGGATTTGTCTTTAGCAGTGAGGACTCCTGACTGGGTATGGCTTGCTCTTGCCTGGTCCAGAGCCGCTATGACAGCTGCTGAGCAGCCTGTATAAAGGACCCTGTCTTGTTTGGTTCCTGAGAAACAGATACCAGCTTCAAAAATCGTTACTGATTAATCTTAATGATAAAGCAAAGGATATCTTTTTCGTGGGGATTGAATTGCCTTAGTAGTTGTTAGCCTTTGAAATTTGAAGTATTATTTGACAATGTAATCTGTGTTGTAGATACTTAACTACCTTCTGCTAGGCTCAGTGAGGTCCTGCTGTGGTTGCTTTCCTAGAAAAGTAACTGGTTTTGCTGTTCTAGAGTAAGAACACAGTTTTTCCATTCGGAGCACGTTTTTCTTATAAATGAGTTGATCCCGTATTTTAAGAGCAGCGTATGCATTTACATAGCTGCTAAAGCATTTGACAAAGATGCTCTGTGTTCACAGAATCATTTGGTTGGAAAAGACCTTTAAGATCATCGAGTCCAACCGTACCTGTCCACCACTAAACCATGTCCCTAAGCACCTCTCCTGTGTTTTTAAGATACCTGTGGTGATGCGGGGAGATGCGCAAGTGCTCATCCGCAATACTTTTCTCATAAAGGCTTCTGTGCTCTGTATTGGCAATGATAATTTATCCAGGTGGGGGGGGGGTTGGTTTTTGCTGCTGAGCACTGAAATACATGAAGATCTGCGCAACGAAGCTTCCACTCACAGTAACAATTGGCAACTCTTATCTCATAGTAAGAAACTTTCTACAGTTAGTGGGAAGAAATACCTAATTTTTACTCTTACTGCTCTGTTATCTGCTGCTAGACATGGACAAGGAGGATGCGCTGATCTGTTTTGAGGAACATATCAGGGCGTTGGAAAAAGAGGAGGAAGAAGAAAAACAGAAAAGTTTGCTTAGAGAAAGAAGGCGGCAGCGTAAAAATAGAGAATCTTTTCAGGTTGGTGGACTTTTTTTTCTGTCCTACGTGTGTCATGTGATTAGATATTCTATGAAGTTTTTTATTTCTTAGGGTAGGCTAATGGGCATGTATAACGCGTCAGTTACCAACGTTGTACCATTTTGTCTGCTGTATAATACATCTGTTTGCCAGAAAGTGCAAGAGTAGGGGAAAGTAAGAGGAAATAGATTTGAATAGAAAGAAAATGCAATTGGAACATTGTAAATAGTGGAGGAAGGCAGGAAGAAATGATGATGTAAAAAGATTTTTCAATCGCATTTTAATAAAAATGGAATTCCAGTTATCAAGAGTATCCATTCCAGCTGTTAGCCGAGTAACAGTACGATGAGTGACTACAAATTTCCATTTCACTTGTATTTTGTAGCTATTTTTAGATGAACTTCATGAGCATGGACAATTACATTCAATGTCGTCTTGGATGGAGTTGTACCCAACCATAAGCTCTGACATCAGATTCACTAATATGCTTGGTCAACCTGGTAAGAATACTGTCTCTTCCAACCCTGTAGACAGGAAGGTAAAGGTCTTGGATGTGGGGCAGAATAGAGCAGGGTTATTTGTATATTTTCTAAATGTTTAAAAAAATGCAGCTCTTTTATTAGAGCTAGCTTTTGACTTATCTAGTTTTTTCATCAGGATCAACAGCACTTGATCTTTTCAAGTTCTATGTTGAAGACTTGAAAGCACGTTACCACGATGAAAAGAAGATAATAAAAGATATCTTAAAGGTGAGAGGGGAAAATGCTCCATTATGTGGTTTCTTCTTTTAATGCCAAATATATAATTCAAGTGAACTCTTTGCTACTGGGAGATGGGATTTCACGTTGCGTTAGTGTCATGTGGGTTAGCACTGAAGTGAGAGTTCCTGACTTACCTGATGACAAAGAAGCAATTTTCTTACAGGATAAAGGATTTGTGGTTGAAGTGAATACTTCTTTTGAAGATTTTGTTACGGTCATCAGTTCAACTAAAAGAGCTACTACTTTAGATGCGGGAAATATCAAGCTGGCTTTCAACAGTGTAAGTATTAATATATATAGGAATGTTCAAAGAATTATAATATGAAATCTCTTTGTAAAAACAAGAATTGGCACTTATTTTCACTGTAGTGCTATGACTACTTTCATAATATCTGAGAGATGCTGTGCTTCAGAGTTGCTTATCCAGACATCAGTTCCCAAAATAAAGATTGCAGAGGTGTATCTTTATTCAAAACAAAAACACTTCAACTTGAGAAATTCTGTGGTAGGAGTTAAGTAATGTTCTCCCATTTATATGCAGCTTTTCTCATGAGGGATTTGTGTGTGTGTCTGTAATTCTGGTTTGCATTATGTATTAACTCCACTTCAGGTTCTGTTTGAGAAACAGCAGTTGCATGCTTTAAGAATAAGTAATCAGTTAATTTTCGTGTGTGCCCAAGTGACTAGTGGAAAACTCTACAGGTGAACTGTCCTTGGGCTTTCCAAAAATTGCATTAAACTGCATTATTAGTCTTCCATTTTGATATCTTTCAAATGATCTTACAACTTCTATTCGATATAGCTGCTAGAAAAGGCAGAAGCCCGTGAAAGAGAGAGGGAAAAAGAAGAAGCTCGCAAAATGAAGCGGAAAGAGTCTGCCTTCAAGAGTATGTTGAAGCAAGCTACTCCTCCAATTGAATTGGACGCTGTCTGGGAAGATGTATGTATCGTCGCTTAATTATGAAAGTCTTTCCAAATACATTTAACAGGCTGCTGCGTGCTAATGCTTTTATAAGTAAACCTATAGAGTCTTTAAGCTCTTAGTGTTTCTGTTTATATGACTTAGACCCATAAAAATTGTCCTGTCACTTCTTCAGTAAAATTTGAAACTTGATGTGAATAACTTCATTCTATTGACACTTCTGCCTGAATAGGATTTAAACCAAACCAAAACAAAAAAAACCTTAAACACAAACAACAACAACAACAACAAACCCCAACCCCCCCCACCCCCAAAAAACTAATGACTCAAAGCCCCCAAGCTTAATTTAAATGGAGATAAAGCACTGTGCTTACTTAAAAGTCTGTAGCTTTGTTCTGGTAACATAACCTTTAAAAACCTTTCCTCTCAAAGTATACATTCTATAAAAACACGTGCTTTAACAAGCTTGCATGGTGTAAATGGCATATGCAGGAAAAAGAGTCTGATTTCTGTATGCCTCCATCTGTTACGGTTTTGCTGAAGACCATTTTGGTTGTGAAGCTGGCATTAAAAAAAAGTTTAGCCTTGTGACAGTACAATGGCTTTTTCAACTACTGAAATCATGTCTTTTTTATTATTTCTTTTTCTGAATGGCTGTATTTCATAGTAGTATTTCATTGCCATTTTTCTTACAGATCAGAGATAGATTTGTGAAGGAACCAGCATTTGAAGACATCACTCTGGAGTCTGAAAGAAAAAGAATATTTAAAGATTTCATGCATGTACTAGAGGTAGTTATTACTTTATTTTTTCCTGGTTAGAGAATATACCAAAAAAAAAAAAATTCTTAGTTGATAGGCTCTTGAATTGTGTGGGAACGGAGAGGGATTTAACAGAATTCTACTGATTTCTGTTACAGTGGACATTGTGCATTACATAAAAGTAATGGATATTAAAACCTCAGCTTGAAAGTAAGGAACTGAAGAGCATGTTATAGTTACTTGATGTTATTTGATATGCAGTTGTTCTTTTAATCTGCTTCCTACAAGAATTTTCAGAAGTTAATTTAGCATCAAAATTTCCTGTTTTATTTTAGAAAAATTGTTTCTTGCTCTGATTTCATACAAAACGTGATGAAACTTCTGCAGTATTTTGTTCACTACAAATCTGAAACTTCAAGAACATGCCATGCTCTGCAGATGTACTTTTTTTTCCCCCACCGTAGCCAATTTTTTGCTGCTGTGCAAAAGGGATGTTGTAGGTTAGTTTCATTCTTAAGTTTTGGATGGGCCACAGTAAGAGTTAAGCTGCAGATGTTTTGACAAGTCATTCTTGTTCAATAAGGTGCTGGTTTTTCCTAGATAATGTGGTACTTAATTTTGCAGCACATGCTCTTTGGGGTTTTTGTTTCGTTTTCTGGAGTTTGTAAGAGATTTTAAATGGCTTAATTTCAGAATTTGAAATTTGGCAAAGCAAGGTACGCAGTATATTCTAGGCCATCTTGAGCAGGGGCTTTAATTGGAAGCATTGAAAGAGGGATCCAGGTAATAGAAGCTGTGTGCATCCATGCTTCCTTGCTTCTATGTGCTGCTTATTACAACTTTAACATGGCGATACTGGTAGCTGTTGATGGGGTTTGACACAATAAATGCTTGATTTTATTTTTTTTTTAACCACTGCTAGCTGTAGATGCCTTGTGGATGCTAAGAAACATCATTACAGTTCCTTGCTGTGTCCTGTAGAACGATTGTAACACTTGTCTTCTCTTGTACTCTAGCACGAGTGCCAGCATCATCATTCAAAGAACAAGAAACATTCTAAAAAGTCTAAAAAACATCACAGGAAGCGATCACGATCTCGTTCGGTAAGGTGTTCCGTGATGTCTTAAAATCTACTTCTGTAACTATTCGTAATGCTGTCGTCTTACTAACCACATTGTTTTGTATCTCAAGGGCTCAGAGTCTGAGGACGATGATAGCCACTCAAAGAAGAAAAGGCAGCGTTCAGAATCTAGATCGGTTTCTGAGCGTTCTTCCAGTGCAGAATCTGGTATGAGATTGTTTTCTTTGTTTTAAATGAATGTTACTGTTTTATCGCTGGGTCTTTATAATTTTATTGATGTTTTCTTGTTTTTCCATATGTTTACAGAGAGAAGTTACAAGAAGTCAAAAAAACACAAGAAAAAGAGCAAGAAGAGAAGACATAAGTCTGTAAGTGCAGTTAACTTTTTGAGTTGGCTAATGCACAACTTGACACCTTACTGTTTAGTAATCCTTTTTAGGTCTCTCTAATCATCCAGCTGCCTTTGTAACAGGGACTGTGTGAGATCAGACTGGAGGAGGGTATTGGCAAGATAACAACTTTCTGTTACAGATGCTTTAATATTAAACCCTTTACGACTGCTAAATTTGGGGGGGTTAACTGCAACCGTGCCAGCTGATGTAAAGGACTGTACTGGTAGCCGGGTATTTGCTGTTTATCATGGCAAATCTTGGTGTTCACTTTTACTGTGGTGTGCTGGGAAGAATCCCAGCCGTCTTGTCCTTTTGCCTTATGCTGAGCATCATTCCTTTTGTCTGCTCAAGTATCAGGGTTGCGTTAGAAGCTCCGATATCAAATGTACTGGAGCATCAAAAGGATGTAAAGAGCAGTTTTCACTCTGTGTACTGGTTGAGGCCAAAAAAAATCNTCATCTTGGCTGCAAAAATCTTCAGAAGTGATGTATTATTCTGTTTCTGTAATTTTTTAGCAGTTAGCTGTGCCCTTCAGTGGACAGTTCTGACAAGGAGGGGGGATATTGTTAGCCATTATGTAAGATACTCGTGCTAAAGGGTCGCAACACAAACAGGGTCACGTAAGCTTAGCAACATTGGGATAAAACCCGGAATAAAAACACAGTGGTGACAGCTGATCCCTCACAGTGTGGTTGATAGTCCAGTGAAAGCCCAGCAACGTTAAAGCAATCAAATATGGCCAAGCAGCCGTGTAACCAAAAAATGTTTCCCAGATTTCGCCCTTTCCAGAGATCTTACTGAATGAATGACACTTGTGCATGGAAGGGATTTATTGTATGGCATCCAGCACGCCCCATCTTTGCATGCACTGAGAAGGGTGAAAGTTCTTCTGTGTTGAACAAATCTCTCCTTTTCAAATCACTTCAGTAATTTTTTTTGGTTACTTCTGCCATGATTAATAGGATGTGTTTAATTAGTAACCACTTTAAGCAGTTGTTTTATGTGTTCTATATTGAAATGAAGTCAGATTTTTCTGAGGTGTGGCTATTCTGTAAATTAATATTTAATATATTAATATTTAATATTTTCTCCTTTATTTACACAGGATTCACCAGAATCAGATATTGAACGAGAAAAAGACAAAAAAGAAAGAGAGAGGGAGAGCGAAAAGGATAGAGTTAGGCAAAGATCTGAATCAAAACATAAATCTCCTACTAAAAAACGACCTGGAAAAGACTCTGTAAGCTTTCTTGTTTCCTTTTCATCTGATGCTTTGGGCTTTATGTGTCAGCAGGATGCTATAGTATAGTATGCAAGCTTTATAGGTTTACTTTAAGTAAGGTGCTAAAGCTTTATTTATGCTCCGTTTGTAGATAAAAAGGACCACATGTTCAACCAGAGCTTAATCATACAGATCCTATTCCCTCATTTAGTGTGGTTTTTTATTGATGTGTGAAATTACTGTCTAAGTGCTAGCTATTGTTGCTCGTTGATGTAAAGTGCAAATGAGGCACATTATTTTACAGACTGCACTGAAGTTTGGTCCGTACTGTGACAGAGTAGTATTTGTGACTAAACTGCCGTTCTTTTTTCCATCCAGTTGGTCAGATTGATCTCAAAAGAGATGAGAAGCACAGCTGGTTAAACATTTGAGTGGCTGTGTGGCACCTGCATTCTAAAATTTTAGTAGTTGCAGTGCTGGGCTGGTGCTAGGCTGACACTGAAAGAAAATCTTAGTGGAACAAAGTTCCACAGTTCTTGCACTTCTCAAGCTGGGAAGTCCCGTGGGAGCGTGCTGGTGACAGCAGTCCTGCTCTTTGCTGTGGTGCTTCTGTGTGTAACTCGTTTTGGAAGGGGCTTAGAACAGTATTTTGAGACGCATACAAGTGTTTGAATGAAAAATATAAATTTCTTTTGGTTCAGCATCTTTTGGGGTCTCTTCAGGGGGGCATTACATGCCTCGCTCTGGTTATTTGGATTGTGGCGTCCTTCTGGATAACGCCCCATACGTTCCACCTTCCGAGAGGGGATGGGAGGGCAGATGTCTGCTTTTTACATTATCTTCTTAAAATAAGCTGCTTTGGCCTCCAGATGCCTTTGAAAAACCCAATTACATGGCCTGATGCGGGCATCTTCTGTTGAGAACGTGAACTCGGGTGTGATTAAGCAGACAGAGTCTGCAGGAGGACCTCAGCTCAGCTTGTGGCTTCCCCTTTGCCCTCCCCACTGCTTCTTGTCCCGGCTGCTGCCACCGCTCTCGGGGTTCGTGAGCGTGACACTGAGCAGCCTGCAGTGCCATGCGCTCCCCGACTTTCTGTCCGTACCCCTGCGGAGGGCTGCAAGCGTGACGCTGGGGCACGGGCCCTACCGCCAGTGAGCCAACGCAGCCTGGAAAATAAATCGTGCTTACCGCTAACCTTGCTTCTCTCTGCAGGGGAACTGGGATACTTCTGGCAGTGAACTGAGCGAAGGGGAGCTGGAAAAACAGAGGAGGACTCTTTTGGAACAACTGGATGAAGATCAATGAGAACGTTATTTATACCAAATATGTTTACATTGTGGCATAATAAAAGAAACCAATGTCTAATTCAGGACGTGGGTTCTGATATCCTGAGTTCCATTGTTGAAATAACAGTGGGTTTTAATTTTACCGCATAAATACATTCAAGTACTAGTACTGCAGGCCTGGCATCAAATCTAGAAAAGTGAACGAAATTCTGAGGGCAAAGCTGAGTGTCCCTCCTGGACCTGCTAGGCAGGACGGGCGCTCCGCTCACCGTGGAGGGAGCCCTCTGAAGGGAACACCACGATGGACGGCGTTCCCGTGCTCCCTGGGTCTTGTCCGCGGGCCCAGGGACGCGTTGGCACCTTTCTAGCAAAGCATCTCTTAAGTACGGTCCTTCCTAGAAAGGTAGTAACGCGGGTTGTCCCGGCTGGGGTAGGCAGATAAAATTTCAAATTGTTTTTTTTTTTTTAGAAAGAGATTTTTAATATAGTTTCTCGTGGTTTAATTTGTTTTATGGATTTGTTTTTCTTTTGGAAAGGGGAAGGCAATGGAAGGGGAGTAACGAATCCGTTTCTTGATCTGTACCGCAAAAAAAAAAAGATTGGATATTGGAAATGCTCTTCTGTGAACTGTGTCACTGGCCAAACCGATGCTGAGCTCTTGTGCGAAAGAGAAGACTCGACTTCCTGGCTGAGAGTCGTGTCTAAGACCGTCTCAGTGAATTTTTACGGTAAATTTTCAAAGCCCTGGCACTGTGGTGGATGGGAATGCGACGGGCCCTTGGTCGCGGCGCCAGCAGAGGGTGCTGCATGCCGCAGCTGCCTCTTGCGTTCCCCTAAAACCTGATCCGGAACAGCTACGGGTGTTATTTCAGCGTTCATCTTCCCGTTAAGAAAATTTAAAACAAATTGTAAATGAATTTCAATGCGTTGCCTTAAGAACCTGCTGAAGAATGTACCACCGCCCTTCGACAGCAGCCGCGTAGCCGTGTCTGGAACATCCCTTCAGAAGGGAGAAGGAAGAGGCTTAAGCCCCGTCTCCTTTTTGGTTGCCTCTGACCGGTTTGCTTTTAGGAAGGTTTTGCCAGCCCCGCTCAGTGACAGGCAGTGGCTGCTGTGGTACATGTGCTGAAACCTCGCTGATTGGAATATTTTTGTACATTTTTATCAATTATTAAACCTTGTCTTCTAGTGTGTACTAGTATTTATTTCTTGTTTTAAATACTCTGTACAGCTCTGGTAAATTATTACTGTCTTCTGATTGTTGGATTTAAGCAATGTCTGTGCTCACAAAAAGTATCTGAAGACTATATTTAGAGCTCAGCTTCCTTTTTGGTGCATTTTTTCCTGATCTGAGGGCTGTTACTAGTGCATAAATCCCCAAAAGCTCTGATTCATACAGCCTATGTTCTTGCCAGGGGGGTCAGGCGATTCAGGCTTCGGAATACTGTTTGAGATTGGAATTAGTCATCTGAAATACAAACTGCTGGTGGCAGCTGATCCTCTGTCCGCAGCAGGGCCTGCTGACTTTTGTCTTTGTTTGGGTTAGTTGTTTTTTTTTTTGTGTTGGTTTTTTTTTTTTATATTGAGCTGATGTGGCACTGGTGGGACGCTCCGTGCGGAGCAGGTTTCAGTATTGGTGTTTTCCAGCAGAGTGAATGGTGGTTGCTCATCAGTCGGCCATTGCCTGTCACTTAGGGAAGAAATGCTGGAGTTTGGTCAAACAGGCCTTGCGGTAATTCTTTGTATCCAGTGGTGCGTTCGATGCCAGAATCTGGGAAGTCGCTGAAGCGTTGGCAGCGGCTTTGTTCCCCGTTGCTCCCCGCAGCGAGTGGCTCTCCCCGGTGTGGCAGGACGGGCAGCAGCCAGCGCTCCTGGGGCTGTGTACAACCAGCCCAGACTGTAAATACGCATTTTGTGAACTGTGTAAATTCACTTCCCTGGATTTATATTTTACCATGGAACTGTGTAGGTAGCGTAGCAGGTAGGGATGCCCAAGGGGAAAACAGAGGCGTGGAGAACACAGGGTTAGCTGCTGATGGGGGTCTTACCTGGGTTTTACTTTGGGTTTTACGTTGGTGCGGAGCTGGGAGGTGGGAAGGGAGCGGGTGCTGAACTAACGTAGAATTTGTCAGGTCGTGATGGTTTGCAAACGCATTAGAACTTATGTACAATACTTTGTTAATTGCCTTGCATTTGCATAAGGAAAAAGTGTTTCTAAGTAAATATTAATTTTAAAAGGTTTGCCTTTATTTTTCCATTAAAAATAAAGAAACTGTAAATGTAAATTATTCTAATGGATTTTTTTTTTCATGTCTTAATTAGATCTTGCAAAAGAAATGTACCTTGAAAGGAGACTGCTTTCAAAACAGTTCTGGCAAGGCATAATTTAGTTTTTAGGGAAACGAGTTCAGGCTTTTTCGCAGCTTCTGGGGCTGGTTTTGTTGTTGGATTTTCCTCCTCTTCCCTGTTTTGCAGCCTCATCTTTTTATGGTGGCCGGTTGCTGGGGGGGCAGAGCCATGGGGCCCGTGCAGCCCGGCCGTGCTCGTACACAGCGACTGTGCCTGGCCAGCACGCCACTGCCCTGAGCGCAAACTCTGTTTCTGCCTTCATATTGACAGGATTTTTTTAGCAAGATCAGTTCTTTTTAAGTGTCAATGATATCTATCACAGAATTCAACTTTGACTGTATTTGATTTGCTCCCTGTTCTGCACAGCCCTTGTGCGGCTCACCCTCCCCTTTGTGACAGGTTCATTCCCATCCCACCCCACAGCTCGCGTGGGGCTGCCTGCGCCCACTCTTGCCTTGTGCTCCATTGTATTATTTTGTTAAACCCTTCTAAAAATTAAAAATTTGAATTTTGGCTAAAGTATGAAGTTGGTCTCTTAAGTTTAGGACTTAAATATTTGTACTGTTGGTGGGTTTTTTTGTGTATTTGTGGCAAACTACTCATCACTGCTCATTTTCACAAAGCGGGGTTAGCACCCATGGCGCTCCTGGACCGGCTGCATTCCTGTCCCAGGTCCCTTGCAGGGACACAGAGCCCGCGTTTGTCCCCTGGGCCTCTTGCTAGCCTGGCTCTGCCATAGCTAGGAGTAAACTGAGGGTGCAAATAAATCAGCCAGAGCCTTATTTCAGTGTCAATACTACGTGTGAAGGGCTGGCAGCAGAGGTCGGGCAGTGACCAGCGGGAACCCACGGCAAAGGGGGCCTTGGCCTGGGGCTGAGCACTGCAGGGGCTGTGAAAGGGCCTCGGAGGCTCCTTCCTTCCTTCCCCATGCCAACAGCCCCAAAGAACTGCACTTTGGAGAGGGGGGAAAAAAAAAGGAAAAATAAAAAGCACCAGGGCACATTTACAGTCACTGGGTGATTGGCTGGCCAAAAGCAAACAGTGAGTGGTTTTTTAAAAAAAAAAAACCCAAACAAAAACCCCACAAAAAACAAACAACCCCCCCCAAAGAAACCCTGTGCCCAGGCATTCTCTCTGGTTCACCTGTCAAATGCCACTGTTTGTGGGGGAAAAAAAAAAAAACAAACCAAACAAAAACCAAAGAAGTGACCAAAAAAAAAAAAAAACACCCCTTTGGATTACTGTGTAGTAATGTAAATAGTTTATTTGATCTTATGCCAGGAACAGACCAGGAAAGTAACATGAACTGCTTTTATAAAACACTTCTAATATGCTAAGAAGCAGGTCTAGTACTAGAAAAATATTAAAGAGAACATGCCAGCATTATACTCTAGTTGCACGATAATTTCTGTCTTCAATTAAAAAAATACCTTTGAGCTTAAGAACGTGAGAGCTAGTGCTTTCAACCATTTGCTTAACAATTTATTAAATTAATTGTCAAATTTTCTTACGCAGCTTAAAATGCCCTTCTGTCGCTGTCAGCGACGGAAGAGGCGATTTGGCATGTTCTCTTTAGCATGTCAAGTATACGTTGCTGTAAATGCAAGAAGGCGGCAGTTTTTAAAGTAACCTTCCTGTAAATAGGTAAGCAGAGGTCAATGTGGTAACTTTTGAGCCCCAAACTGTCCATTTAGTTAAATATAAAACCAAAAACTATAAGTTAAAAATAACATTCAGATTGTATAGCACAGGCTGATGCATTTTTTTTTTTTTAAACAATATTTACAATATTACCCAGAGGCTAAAGTGGGGATAAAAGAGAAGTGTAAAAACCATAAAAAACTGCACCAATTTTGTAGCAAAATATATGTACATTTAAAAACAGATTATTGTATAACTACACATGATCCAAGGAAAAAAAAAATGGGACCTTCACCAGTGGCAGTGGTTCACATAAGCACAACATAAAAGAAAAAGAAATTCAGTGGTTAAATACTATACAATTTTACAATTAACATATTGCTGCAATGAGACCAGGAAAGGTAAGCTGTAAGCAAAATGTATCTTGGAAAGCACAAATTTCTCTTCACTCCAGTTCCTCACTTCTGAGAAGATCGCGTACCCTGCCGGCACCAATTCGGCTTCATCTTGCTGCTCCGGGACACTGGTGCGGAACGAGCAGCGGGGGGTGCGTAACGTTGCTCGAGTTAAGGCTCATCTCCCTTTTTACGCTTTAAAAATGCCATGGCTCACCTGTAACCTAGCGGGATTCTTCGGCTGGGCTCCCCGTCGCTGACCGAATGATCCTTAGCGGGGACTTTGAACTGGATTGTCCAAGGAGCTGGGAGTCGGAGTGGGGCGTTAACCCTACGGAGCAGGGCACAGGATGATTCTCTGCGCGAGTAACTGAACTGCAACGGTCCTCAGAATCCTAATACTGATTATTGAGATGTTAATAACCTTAGTGCTAATTAATAAATACGCTGTTATTCAAAAGCTGCCTCTACCTGAAGAACACAGACATGCCTTGGCCACCCTTCTCGTTCTGTGCGTTTGCGACGCGTTCGTCCCCCCAGCACCCCGTGCCCTACAAACACCGCAACCTTGCGGTGAAGACTCGCGTTCGTTCGCTACGCGCCTCGTGCTCGCTGACGTACACGGCCCCACAGCCTAGCTACGGTGGCGGGGACGCTGTGTGCGTGGTGGGAAAGGGTACGGGGCTGCTCTTGGAATTATTTCCATGTTACGTATAGAAAGCCCTTAAATGTCTTCCTTTTTTAAAAAAAAACCCCAAACAGAAGCCAGTAAGTGCAGCTGAAGCCAAGGTTGGCCCCTGGGCGGGCAGCACAGGAATGCATTTAGAAGCAGAGCACGTCCACGCGTTGTTGCCTGTTTACAACCAGTCGGGATGCAGGTCAGGTCCACGGGAGACCAGTCACTAAACTTTTATATAATCAAACCAAACTAAACACCCAAAACCAACACATATTTTACATTTTGGTTACAAATACTGAATAATGTATTGGTGTAAAAAGATACCCAATCAAATCAAGTCCTATTGCTTTGATTAATTTGAGCAGGTACTTCAATTTTAGGCACTTGTTAGCTACGGTTGAGTGGAGAGCCCATCGCTGACGTTCCTATGCATTTCCTAGGTCTTTGAGCCCTTTAGAAGGTCAAGGTTACTGTTCCCAAGGCTGTAAATGAGCGGCAGAACACAGAGTTCACACGGACAAGGTATCATTCG
Source organism: Balaeniceps rex (assembly GCA_013401315.1). Classification (NCBI taxonomy): domain Eukaryota; kingdom Metazoa; phylum Chordata; class Aves; order Pelecaniformes; family Balaenicipitidae; genus Balaeniceps; species Balaeniceps rex. Next base: position 26,353 of record VYZW01023896.1, read on the forward strand.
AGCACCCCCTTTCCTCGACACCCGCAGGTCTCCAGCTCACATGGTTATTTCAGCACCGTTTGCAGAGCGCAAGTTCTGATCATCAAAGCGCCGCCGGACGCTTCTCCTCACCGCGTCGGCCCGTCGGTACGGCTGGTTTCTAAGATCTGCGGAGAGGAAAGCGGCGTTCGTGAACACGCACGGCTCGCCCCCGTGCACACACACGCACGCACGCACGCACACGCAGTCTAGACAAGGAAAAGTCCTGCTGGAAGCCAATCAAAGCAGCTTGTGTAGGAACAGGAGAAGGGACTTCAACCCAACGAGAGCAGAAGTGAGCGAATACTGACGTGCCCTTTTACTACGCACCCAAGCAGCAGGTAATACTGGTGAAATGCGCCGAGACGCTGGCGAAACTAAATGGAGTTATGCCGTCAAGTTAGCGTGAACGTCTCCCCACCCGCGGGCTGCTGGTGTTCATTAATGTCAGTAACGAAGGCAACATCAAGCGACATCAGTCTGCTTAACGTACGCCTCGGTCCTTCACGCAGCCTCTCGAACGCTAGCGTGAGCTGAAGGAGTTTTCTAAAGCGGGATGAAGCTCTCTGGAGACGCGCGACCCAGGGTACAATGGCGCGAGTGTTCAGCAACACAAGGGTGGCTCTGTGCTCCCTATACACCCATTTATTTAAAAGAGGGTGCCCTGAGAAAAAGCAGCTGGTTCGCTGCAACCGGCTTGCAAAGCTCCAGCTGCCGCCCTGCCCCGCTGCCACCATCTCGCCCGGCTGCAGAGATGCTTCGCTAGCCGAAGGCAGCGGAGCGGCCAACCCCCTCCCTCCTCCTCCTCCTCGCCGGCAGCAAAGCCCGGCCCGCCCTGCTGCTGCTGCTGCTGCTGGGGAGGCGAGAGCTCGGGAAGGAAGAGGAGGGAATACTGAGCATGCGATGGATGGAACAGTGGAGAAAGCTGGAGATGGACGTGTTGATGAAAGCCTGTGTTACATGTGCAGCCACGACATAACGAGCACACTTGGTACACCTGAAGCCTAATTAGAGTTAAAATATTTCTCTCCTGGAAAACAAATTTGCAAACCCTCCCTCGAATTTCCCGGATGACTTATGTCTTGGTTTAAATACAACTCCCAAACTTCTCAGCTCTTGGTGTACCCCAGCAGAAGGTGCCTTTGATTGAGGCTGCCCTCTCCCACCTCCATGCTCCCAGCTGCTGGTCGCCCATCTCCATGTCCCGTTGGGTGGCCGTAGCAGGACCGAGACGGGGGCAGCCGAATATCCAGGGAACTACGGGGTTGAAACAACCCGGGGACGAGACTGCCTATCTCGGGCTAAACTTGGAAGAGAAAGGGCCAAAACGGAGCGAGCGTGAAGACGGTCACCAGCCCATGGCCTGTGGATCCCCTACACCACAGAGGGTGAAAACAAACGGTCTCAGACTCCACTGGCCCTTAGGCTCTCACCAGTATTACTCTTAGCCACATCTACCAGCAGGCTGTCTGGCATACAGAGAGAGGAGGAAGCTAAGTAAAAAGTGATGCTTGCCAGCTCTGTGTATCCTCCACCACCGGTGTGCTAGAAGAAATCCTTACCCTCGAGTGAACATTTGGAAATTTAGTGATATTATTCTTCTTTAGGGCTAAACAGAAAAAAAACAAAACAAAACAAAACACAAAATGATGGTTAAGTAAAAAAATGGGATGGAAAATGAAGAGCAAGTCAACTCAGCGTTCAAAACTCCCAGGCACGTTAGCCAACAGAGCAAGAGGGGGTCAGGCCAAGGCTACGAGAGGAGGTTAGAGACGGAGAGGAAAGGACAGGAGGGCCACCCTCGCCTCTCGCTAACCAAATTCCAAGCTGCTTTGAAGATTGGCTCCAGGAAGATAATACAGCAATTAACTCGAAAGAGCAAATAACCGTTGAGCTGATTACAGTTTGCAATTTTATTAGAAGCATTCATAAAAATACATATCGCAAAAGTGAAACACTGTTGTCTTCTTAAGCCGCTGAGTCCTTAATTCAAGACAACAGTGTTAACAGACATGCTGGGTTAAACACGCCCTTCTTACACTTTACACCACACGATGTAAACTGCTCAGTTCCATGTCAAGCTTTTCATCGTCACAATTCCGGCAAATAACTGAGTGTTTCCCCAGCTCTGCTCCTTCCCTCTCCCCCCTGGGCCGTGCACCGCTGCCGCTACCGAGCCCAACCCCAGCACTGCACCAAGTCCAAGTGAATTGGAACCGGTTCGTGCTCAGTAACCATCTCTGATTTTATTTAGATAAAGTTGGCATGGAACTGAAAAAAGTTAAATATGGATGTGACCAAATGAGGAAAGATTTTATGCTGTTCATTTTATCCCGTATCTCACATGCAGACAAACATGCAGGTGCTGGTTAAAAAATCTAAACCAAATCACTCCTCGCAGAGGACGTACATTATTACAGACAACCCTTCCGAGCCAGAAAGCAAACCCCAGGAAAGTCCCACTTAGTTCATGCAGCCCGTAATTTTGCTTTGGCATACAGCTGATGTAGTACATGCATTTTACATAGGTGGACGGGCATACAGAGAAAGATCTGTAGGCCAGGAGAGGTGACATAGAAAAGCCAAGTGAACTGTCACTTTTTGACTGCATTTGATCTCCTAAGTCTTGCGAACTGTAGGAAACCTGCACCAAATCTACCGTGACTTCCACCACTTGCTGTTCTATGGCATTTGTCATGAAGGTGAGAGATGCCTTTGAAACACAAGGATGGCCAAAAGCATCAAGCGCAAAGTCGATAGGATGGAAGAAAAAGTTACTGAAACACAAGAACATGCAAGAGGTGACATAAATACAACTGCAGGTGGACGCTGGACATTACTATACACTCAACATTCACATGATCCTGGCTGAGATCCGTACAAACGGAGAAGTGTCAAAAATCTACAGCAACCTTTCTTTTTTCTAAGAGCATCAGATGTGAAAGAGGAATAGTTTAGTAATGGAATTCCTCAGTGAGAACAGGTTCGCAGAAAAACCGAGAGCCCCGCTTGGCGGTTCGAGCGGTAAAGGGCACAGTCTTCAGCACTGCATGGGAATAACAGCCAAACAGACAAACAGAGCCGTGAGAAGCGGATCTATCGCATTAGTACAGTGTTAGTGCTCGCTTACGGACACCCAGGGACGGCCTGACATCTTCCAACCAGCTGTCTAACCGCGCTGCACTTCAGCGGGCTTTGGCAACAGGGCAGTTGTAAGCCTTTGAGTCAGTCTGTCTTATATTACCTCCTTTTCAATGGTTTTGAGAGGCTATTGTTAAACGTGCTCCAGAAAAGGGTGTCTTGTTGGGCAGCGCTCTGCTCCCCATCGGCAGAGCTTTTCTGTGCATCTGATGAGGCATTATCCAATATAAAACAACACTTTCCATCACTTCCATACCACTGACAGAGATCTCGTGGGCCGTACTCGGGTGATCTCGGTCCTACCTCACTTTCTGTGCCTCACCTTTATCATTACATGGCTTCAGGCCCTCAGAGACGCACCCATAATGGGAAATACTGGGCACAAGACCATAGGAAATGTTTGATTTGAGGCTGGTGCTCCATCCACTGGAGTGCCTTTTGCATGTGGATGGTCTTCTGCCACACAATCTGTTTCTCCCACAGAGCAGGAGAACCACTTTACCAATTAAACAAGCTTCCAGGAGTCTGAAGGAGTTGCAGAAGCACTAACAGATTAGATATTATAGCAACTCTGCCCTTTAAGTAAAGAATATTATCTTAGGAAGCTATTAATCAAGGTTAAAAGAGCTGTGAAAGCTTCAAGCATTTCAGCCCTGTCATCTAGTTGGGCAAAAATTCCCTGGCTTTCCTTAGCGAGTGGTGAAACAGCTCTCCTCCCCTCCCGCAGGAAAAACTCATCTGAAAAACATTCAGGAGCAGCAGCCAAGGAAATCCTGCCCAAAAACCTTTTTTTGAGCTTCTGTGCGATGGAAACAAAGTCCTGTAAAGCTATCGAAGTGTTAAAATCGTGTTCCTTTCACACCATGGGTGAAGAACGTGCAGTAGAGTCAAAGTACTGCAATCAGAGCAGCCGTACACATGAAAAACTACTTGACTCCTGAGCAAAATGCAGTTTAGAAGGCAGCTCTTTTTATCAGCAAATACTTGCACCCGACTGTCTCTGGCTACAACAGCGGGTTCTGCCCCTCTCCCTCCAGCCCTCGGCTGGGATCAGTGCAGAATTTGCCCACCAAACTGGGAAGCAGTAAAACCAGGAGCAGTTTAGGGGCATAAATCACTCAGGTTTGACTAAATGATTTGCTGTAACGGTGCAATAATGCAGTGCAATTACTGTTAGTACATTTTAATGAAAATGTAGGCTCTTAATAATGTTAAACATCCATCATTCCTTCCATTTATGGGGAAAAAAGGCTTCTGGGAAAGATCTGCACGGCATGCATATCCCCACCCGAGCACCTGCTGAGATGAGGCATTGAACCGGCTACTCTAAAGATCAGAGACCGAGTATGTCCCCGCATGCTGAAAGAGAAGAACTAAGAAACAGAGCGTGTCCCCGAGGTCTGCGCACGCAGCATCGGCAGCGGACACGTAAAGGCAGTTAACTGGGGTTTGTTTGTTACATACCATTAGCAAAAGTTTCTATACTTGATTCACATCATATAAACAACGTCCTAAGCTGTGCTCCAGTAACAGTTTTTTAAGGAGTACACGAAGCACTTGCAATAGCTGCTAGGCAGATACATGTTTTTATCCTTTGTGAAAGGGCCTCTGAGATTACGGAACAAAAGGTGTTTACCTGTTATAATATCTTCAATAGCACCGTCCTTCCCTTCGTACACATGCCTGTTATCCTTGACTTGCCGCCGCCTGAGCTCTGCAATCAGCTCTTGCTGCTGTCTCTTTGTTTTATGTGAAGGAGACTGAAAGCAAAGAAGAGAGGACTCGTAAGGACTGACGTCCAGCTACCCCGCTTCCCTTCCTGAACGTGAAATGCCCGGTGGTCCCTCTGGCAGCAATCAGTAACTGCCAGTTTTCTGCCCAATTTTGCCAGACCGGTAAAACCCACGTGTGCGGTTAGCTCACGTCCCATGGAGCGGACGGGCAGAGTCACAAGTCAACCTGGCTGCCAAGCGGCTTTTCTTTCTTACGTTCGTAATCTACTTCCAAGCCTTCTCATCACTTGGAACTGGAGCTCCAAGCTCTTACCTCTGAAAAGCATCAGGGGAAGAAGGCGAACAGGCCTTCCTTCCAAGGGAAAAAGCTTGGCTGGGATTAAAGATCCCAACGACAGCTGTGGGAAGCAGCACCAGCTACAAGGTGGCTGTTTTGGAGCCACAGGAAATTTCCTCTATCAAATCTAAAGTGTTACCTCAGGAAAAAAAAAAAAAAACACGTCAGGAAAATTCCTAAAAAACGGTAACGTGGGGCTCAGTCCTTCTGCCAGGCTCTGGCAGGGAAGGATCCGGGGACGATTGTTCCTTGTCCCTGGAAGTGCCGGGAGGCTCTGCACACTGAACACCAACGAGGTTTTAACAGATACAAGGCCAGAGCTGAACAAAGTTTAGCTAACGGCAACGTGGACGAGATGACTTTCTGTCTCTTCAGTTTTTCTTGTTTTTGCAGACTTCAGTAGCAGAACCATACGCTTGTATTCTTTTAGCTTACTTTGGTTCTCTCCCCATAAGGAGAAAACTTCCAGCGACTCTATTTAGAGGCAACTATAAGTTGAACAACTGAAGTTCTTACACAGAGCTGACGTTTCTGAGCTACCAGGAAAAACACAAGAACATGATGGCTCCTGCCTGTACGATGTATCTGTTTCATACCTTTTGGTCCTGTTGCTCCATCAATGCTTCTTGCTCCATAAGTTTTTCCATTAAGGCCTGTTCCTGCTTTTTTCTCAACTCATTCTCTTCTTCTGCTTGCTATATATCACAAAAAAGCACAGGTTATAGCTTCCAATTGCTACAGGGAACCTAAATATTACAAATGAGTAACACTGGCACTTGCTACCACGGGGCTTTCCAAGGAAGCAAGCTTAGGTGTAGCAAGTTCGCTGTCTCTGAACACAGTCTGAAAAAACTGGGAGAGCCCAACTCTCTGGGCTGGGAGAGACCCTCCTAGGTCGCACAAACCATCCCCAAAAGACGTGTATTCAGGGTTAAAGGTGTAAGCTGTGGCGACCCAGACATTCAATTTCTGAGGATTCCTCCAGTGTCCCAGACAGCCGTGTTTTCTTTAAGCTCTGAAAATAATCCCAAAACAACTATTTGTGCTGCCCGGGCTGGTGCTGCTGGGGACGGCTCCCATTGCGTCAAAGTAGAGGGAGCCACAAGCTCTTTTGTTGGGCACCCCGAGCCACGCAGGTACCAAATGGGGTTCAGAAGGACAGAAGAGAAGAGGAGGATGCTCCTGTTTACCTTGTAGGCCTTCACAAACCGGACAAACACTGGGAAAAAGACCGAGGGGGGTGTCGTCTTGGGATTCTCCCCGAAGTACTTCACAGCATCATCAAAGGCATCCTACAAAAAGCACAGATTTACTGCATTGCACCTATTTCAAGACAAACTCACCATCCATTACTGCAGTATTCAGTGTAACGGGTCTAGATTTCCTCTGCATGTGAAACCCTCGGCCCAGACCAGCACGCCTGCATCTAGCACTTGAACTCAGGAACATATCCACAACACTGCTGCACCTTCTCCTCCCTGCTGTGTACACAACAGCACATCCTTTGCCATGACATGCTGCTATTCACCGTGTCACTCACAACCCCTCACCAAACCCTGAGAATAAAAAAATACCTGGGCTATTTTGGCGTCATCCTGCAGTTTCTTTAGCTTCCCTTCGTTGTTCTGAATGAACTCCTTCAGCATCGTGTTGTGGTCGTGCATGGTGTACTCGCGCTTCGTCAGATCCAGGCCCCTCTGCAGCTCCTTCACATCCAAGAGGACGTTTTCAAGAGACACTAGGAAATAAAACAAAACCACTGCATCGCTCCTGCTCCACAAGCACCCGAACCCACAGCTTGAACCATTCCCCACCGAGAAGTGTCCCCACAGCCCACAGTGTAGTGTGCCATGAAGTCCCTCAGTCGGCACGGGTGCCACCACCGCTGGCCAGGCACAGGAAGGTGACAGTACCTGCAGCAGCCTTCTCCACGTAATGAAGTTCGTTGTAAAAGAGGGATACGTGCTGGTACTTCTCCTTGACCACATTTGAAATATAGTGCAGCAGGGTCTGCTTTCGGTCTGTTGACTTTGTTTCTAGGAGCTGGGGAGAGAAGGCAGAGAGATTGCTGGGTGGAGGTGCAGGAGGCTCCAAGCAAAGTGACTCAACCGGTGCTCGCCTTTCCCTGATGTTTCTCCATCTGATAGGGATGGCTGTAAAAAAGCTCATTTAAGTGTTTAGCAGGTGGTTTTCAAGCTGTGGTCTGCAGAGCCTCTGAAGTCACGTGCCTTCTCCTAAGCGGCCCCCCAAAACAACGATAAGCAAAGCAAACTCTCACTGCCTGGCAGGGAGCACCCTCCCCACTGCCGCTCTCCGCCTTCACCGGCTGGAAAGCACCAACCGAGTTCCCCAGCAGCCGCTCGCCGTGTACACGAAATGCATTCCCACCTGGTCCCCTCAAGGCACCTCTGCTTTACCTACCAGGTCCAAACTCTGTAGCTTAAATCCATACACAGCTCCTCGTTTACTGCTGTTCATGTAGTTTCCAAGAGCCAAGATTATCTGCCAGGATGAAACAGAGCAGAGCATGAATTTTCAGGACAAATGCATGGCGCTTTAGAAACCTCTGGAAAGACAGTTGGTATGTCAGCATCCAGGTACAGTTTCAGGATACATAAGGGGACGCATTGGTGAGTGATGGAGCTATTGAACGTATCTAAAATCAGACCTACCTCCAGTATTTTCTTAAGCTTTTGGGATGACTTTATTGAGACAGATGCAGCTATTATTGCGTGGAGTTGCTGCAGGTAAACACAGGAAGAGCTTTGGTTAATGCACGTCCAACCCAAGAGTAAAATTAAAATCTAAACACTCACATTCTGAAGAAAACCCTCTTGTTTTTCATCCATACCGTGGGCCCTAGCATGAACGTTATCCTGCCCTGACACATCAGGATTTCAAACATTCATTTGCACCGCAGATTTACCACGCTCAGATGTGGTTGGGGAAAAGCGTATTTACATTTCAATCCTTATGACTGTGAAAGATGCATCAGGCTGAAGGGAACACACTTCAAAGAGCCCACGGACCAGCACCGATAATAACTTTCCCTGATGATACAAACAACTAGATTTTCATTTAAACCGGTTTTAAACTTCTACAGGGTAAAGAAGTAGGACAGAATGGAGCACTCCAGGGTACAGACAGCACCTGGGATACCAGAGTCATTAATATATGAAAACACAGCTTGAAAACCACTTTTTCATTCGTGTAATTGTTTCTTGTTCTGTCTCCGTGAGAACTGATAATCACAATACTCAAACCAGCTCTCCGTCTCAGAAAAATTAATATCTCTGTAACCTTCACCGCCTGGCCCACACCTCCGCATGACTGCAGTGCTCCCCACAAGCTGACCCGCGCCGCAGAGCCCAGCTCCCAAGGGGAGCCCTGAACCCCCGGGAAGCCCTGATCCCCGCACAGCCAATGCATGCCCCAGGCGTCCCCCGGGGTTGTCCCTCACTCACCGGGGTCAGCATCTGGATGCTTTCTGCAAAGTTGCCTATAAACGCCATGATGGTCATCTTCTGCATCAGCCTCTCAATCTTGCTGAACTGCATCATGAACCGGTCTTCGTCGGACAGGTTCTCGATGGGTTTCCTTTCCCGCTCGTAGAGCCGCAGCACTTTCACTTCGTTCTCAGTGGGCAGGAACCGCATGAGGCATTCAACAAAGTCCACCGGCAACGTTTTCAGGTCAAACCTGCATGATAACAACCAGAGGAAGTGGTGTTACGACAAGGGTATGCACAAAATGATGGAAAAGTAAAAGAAGTGAGAAAGCTGCCAAAGGCAGCTCTGCCTCCTACACTGCTCAGCCACACGTGAGCCCAAGACAGTAAAGCAGTGAGAAACTATAAAGAAGCTGTGAAGTTACTCCTGCTCGTGTTGCCCCGGCTGGGGTGGGGGGCACGGTCCTGCATGTGAAGACATGAACAAGGTTACTGTGCTGATGTGACTGGTGCTGCTGGGCACCTTGTTTCTGTTTTCAAAGACGTGGTCATTCCCCCCACCCTTCCGTGGCCACACCTCGTTCTTATCAGGGAAGAGATGCGGGGAGGAGCAAACAGCAGTTTTATTTAATTGGGCCAGAGCCCTGTAAGCCCCAGCTGCTGAACCTGCCTCAATCTGCAGCAGGTTTGGGTCACCCTCCTCACCAGCCCGAAGGTAATGCTTGTGCATCCATATTTTGAGTCCTTAACGGAGAAGTGGCAGATGTTTGTCATGGCCACGAGTACTAAGGGCTTCTGGAAGGATTCAGGGTCAGCCCCAAGGAGCAGGTACGCCTGCGCTCCGTCCCTGGGAGCTGCCGGAGCGGGCACACAAGGGTCCCTATCAGCGTGGGACGGGGCGCAGCCAAGCCCCTCGCTGCAATCCTGCAGCGGGGGTCTGCCACGTACCTCGGGCACACCTGCATCACACTGGGGTTTGGCACTGCCCGGGGCCATCACATAAACCTAATTCTATGCAAAACCCTTCCAGTGCACTTGGACTAAACTCGTGCTTTACAGAGCAAACTAAAATCGTTGCCTCTTCCTGACACTCTGGCTTTTGAGTGTTCATTATAACAGAAAGTACTGTGGAAACAGCATGAGAGATGCAGTATGCAATGGCACGCTGTGGATAGACATGCATTAGCTTCTTTAATAAAAGAAGTGTGAATTTGTTAAGCCTAAATAGCGATACAGCAACATAAAACTGCAAGGTTTTTATTTTAGTTCAAGGGAATCTGATTTCTGGGAATTCAGAATGGTTCCATCCCTACTCCTGGATTTTTTCCAGATGCAAAAACATTTACATCAACTGCCAATTCAAAACCATTCCACTTACCAAAAATCACAGTAAATCTTAAACACGATTTCTTTGCTGACAAGTGTTTTACTTACACGTGAATAGCTTTGCATATTTCATCTGCTGTCTTTCCAGCTTTTCTTAAAGTAATGGCAAGATTTTTGGCCCTGTTGGCATCCAGTAATGTGACTTTGTTTGACCCTTTCTGAGTTATCTTTTGCTTGCTTGAAGTAAGATCAATGGCTGGACCTTGGGCTTTTGTTTTGAATATTTCTTCAAATTCATCCACATTTAAATCCTAAAAAGGAAAGAAAATGATTTATCCCTCCCGCAGCAAATATTAAAACCCGCGCTGCCTAATATTGTGCCAGAACTGCAGTACAAACCCTGCCACGCTGTGACTACAGCAGAGTACTTTGACCAGGGGCTGCAGGATGTAAGGAACATGCGCTCCGGAGTTAGCGATCAGGAAATCTGGCCTGCACCCCCAATTGCCCCATACACGCTCAAAAGCTCAGGAAAATATTCATGTTAGCACCCGGGCTTTATCCAGCCATGTGCCCCTTCAGGGCACGGGGAGCGCGCAGGACCTGTGTACTCAGCTCTGCTCTGTGCTGCTTTACGCTTCGTTCCCTTGCACACAGCCACCCACCCAAGCCTAACTCCTACAGACCGGACCAGCAATTTTAGAAAAATTCATCTTCCTCTTCTTGGTCGATCCGCTTTAAACAAATGCGGACAACAGGCACGCACCCTTTACAACCGGTACTACCATCTACCACTCCTAATTCTCAACCAAGGCACTCACGCTGACCTACTGGGTACCAGGGGCCACTGGATGCGCTGTTTGCCAAAATACTTGCTGCAATCTATCCCTGCGAAGACCGATATTCACTTGTGTTACGGACAGAAGCGGGAGGCAGAAGGCAGCAAGCAACACTCATACCTCCAGGATCCTTTCGTCATCTATTTCGTTGAAGACCGTCCCATTGATCTGGTTGGGTTTGAGGGCGACCCAGTTGAACACCGGCATGCGGAACTTGGTCTTGATCGGCTTCTTGATTTTCACAGCTAAAGACAGCAAAAGGAGAAGAAATGACAAATTCCCCAACCGCTGAAAAACACCCCGCGTGCCCAGACTGCAGCTTTCAAGTCGGCATTTCAGCACTGGAGGAAGAACTGGCCAGAGTTAAATTATCACACTGGAAAGCCTGGAAAGATCTTGCTGCCCTGACAGGCGAACAGCGCCCAGAGGCTTTCATCCAGCCCCTCAGCTGTTTCAGGCCCAGCCTCTGCAGAACCGGACTGAACGCCAGAGGCTGTGAAAACTTCACTAAAGGAAATGTGTTATTACTTTATTACCGCATGTTGTCTGGACTGATTCAAAAGCCCAGGCTATTTTTAAACGCTACAGAAAATGGAAAGAGTGGTCAAATTTAACCCTGTCCTGCTGGTTGCAGAGCCCACCCTGGTGCGAGCTGACGCACAGCCACGCACAGCTGACCTGTGCTCTGTGTCACAAAACTCAACGCAGAACAGGCGACGAGAAGACAAAAAGCCCCTTTCCCAAGGTTTTGGTACAGGGAGCGACCTCCCACCGCCTGCTGCAATGGGGCAGGGCTGCTTCTCGCCACATTTGTCGTTTAAAGCAGAAAGGGCTGCAGCACACGTGAGCTTTAACATGATTGAAATAACAAGTTTAATCTTCTTGTGCTGTGCAGAACCAGCAAATGATTTATTAACTTACACAGAGAAGCTACGAAAATTAAGACTGACTACTCTCGTTAATCTGGTGAACAGAGTATGAAAAAGTGACGTTGGAGCAAGGAAAACAAGACTTTTCTACTCCTATTCCTAGCAGGTCTGGAAGGTACATGAATAATTTCTGTAATTCAGTTCTCATTTCTTTGTATCTTGATGTAAACATGAAGTTGTTAGTTGCTACAAAACCAGGATGTTCATTAAAGCGATCAATCAATGCTTTGCTCCCGAATTACTTAGAAAATAAAGTTTATTCCCAAGCTGCAAACATGAAACAGAAACCCTGGTCCTTCCTCTCCAGTGCTGGAAAAAAGAGCCGCTCAGCCCACAGCGGCGGGCAGCGGCAGAGGCATGCAGGGGACTGGGACCCGCAGCCCCGCAGCGCACCCATGCAGAGTCACCGCTCCCCCCAGCCGAGGACGGATCACGTTTGGTTTAGTTCAGTCCCGTGTTTGCTCCTGACTCCTGCCTACCCTGCAATCGTAGCAGGAGCAGTCTTGCTAAATAGTCGATGCTCTGTAGAGATGCTAGATTTTTTCCCCTCGGTTTCAGAAGATGGCCGGGTTCCCAGGCTGCAAAGCACTTGAGCAAATAATTATTTTACTTTCTCCTAATGATTCCGTGTGTATGTTTTTGCCAGGACAGAGATGACCTATTTCAGGGGACAGTCCTGTTGTGCACCGGAGCTGGGTGAATGCTGAAAACATTTCTCTCACTTTGTCATTCCACATTTAAAACAAGAGTCGAGTTGTGTGTCCGTGTCCCTTTCAAGCTCGTGCTCATTTTGCAGGGACATCACAAAGAATAAATCACTGGCAAGAGTATTTGCTTGAAACAAAGAACCACAAGTGAATAACAGGAAACATACACAATATTCAGCTTGAAAGTCTGTGTATTTTGAGAATTATATTCATCCAACTGGAAGACAGGAACACACGTGATCAACTTCTGCTCATCTAAACTAAACAGTTTCACTCTCTGTTCAATTAATGTGGCTACTTCAGAATAATTCCTAAAATAAAGAAATAGCTTTTTCCATCTGAAACACCCATAAAAAATAGCATTTTCTACTTGCACGTACATTAGAATAGATTATTAACTGCTCCTGGGTTATTTCAGGACAGGAAAGGAAGCTAACTGCCTCGTGGGCCTGATGTAGCTAATCAAAATCTCTTACAATTTCTCTTCCTCCTCCGTTACGGAGCCCTGGCAAGGTGATGTCCCCGGGAGTCATCCCGCTGCCGGCAGTGCAGTGGGGACACGGTCACGGCTGGGGACCAGACCCCGCAGAGGGTACTCGCAGCCGGTGAAAGCTGCCGCAGCTCAGCACTTGGCCTTGATGGGAAAAGCCTATCCTCGGCGCAACCGGTGCCGAGAGCGTGGCTCGAAGACAGCTCAAAAGAAACCGCATGTCTTAATTACTTGCTGAAGTGCTTTGCTGAATCCTGGGCGCCAAATCCTGATGGTTGGCAGCATCCCCAAAGCTACCGCGTGCTCCGGCTCCATCCAGCAAGCCCCTGCACCAGCCTCCCCCCTCCCCACCGCCTCCCCATGGCCCAGACAAGTCCACAGTCACACACACACGGGCACAGCACAGAGGGAAACGTGGGGAGGTGGGTAAATACTTAGCAGAAAGCAACCTACAGAAGAGCTTGATTGGCCCGTCTTACCAGGAAGCAGAAAGAACAGAGAAAAAAATGTTAGTAATGGTCAGAAAAGCAAAATTTGTTATGTCACTGACTGCCCTCTGACCCAGAAGGTTCCTGACCTGAGAAACGCTCCTTTCTGCACAGCCATCGTACCGAGAAAAGGTGCTTTCACTCTCCTTCCCTCTCCGAGCCCACCAAAGAACAAAATATCCATCCCGCCTGGCTTTGGGCATCTTGCCCAAGCACCTAAGCGAGGAGCTCGGCTGCGGGGGCTTGCCCCTGCCGTCGGTGCAGCTCAGAGGAGCCACGCGCTGCAGCAGGGCTTGCTCCACTGCTCCCATCCCCAGATAATACCACGAGGGTGTCGGGCTAGGGCACCGTGTCTGGGCACCCAGCGGCACAACCCCCGGCTGCTCACAGCAGCTCCTGTGCCCCCGGCAGCCCCCCGAGCACCACCACGGCCACGTCCCGCACCCCCTGCAACGCTGCACCGCGCGCCACGGGACCGCTGCCTGCTCTGCCGAAGCCATCGGGGAGGGACCGGCCCGTAACCTCAGCTGTGTTGTGCCTTTTGTGCTTTTTTTTTTTTTAATACACCCTGGGACCCTCTAGTTCCATGATGCTTTTGCTTTCAGAAGAAACTTTAAAGGCTGGAATACTTAATCAGTCTTCAAAAAAAAAAAAGCTATTAATCAGAGCTCCTCGGTTTCTCTTTCTGGACTCGTATCACGCTCTTGAGATTTCCTGGGGGGAAGCGGTGCGATACCAATTAACATTTACTTGCTTGGCATATGTCAGAGAACGCATAAAAACATGATTAAAGACAGTCAGTAAATTTTTCTTCCTTTCAAAAAATTACAAGAAGTTTGCCATTTTTTTGCACAGATATTTCTTCATCATGTTCTCAGAAGAAATCAAAACCATGAAGCTTTGTGTTTCTTTCAAAACCGTATTTTGTTTGCTTAAAGCCAAAAATGATCATGTTTGAAAAATATTTGTGGCATTGGCTTTAGTTTGACTGAAGAAGCCATCTCTTCCAGACCAAACCAAAACCATTCGGTTGATAAATGCTCTTTCCTTTTACAAAGCCCTCTAAGTATACCACCAGTAAGAGATAACGGGTATTATTTAGGTGACTAAGAGTAACCAAGTCCCACCTCGGTACCCTGTCCGCTCTAGCCGACATGCCCTGACCCTGCCTTTGCCTACTTTGCCAGCAATCCATACCATGCTGGGGAGACGTGCGGGCGTTTTACCTGCAAGCCCTGAGTTGAACACCACGGTGGGAGAGGCTGTCCCAGGCAGGGGAGGTGCCGATGGCGGGGGAGGTGGTGGCAGCGGAGCCGCAGGAGCCGTCTCCAAAGCTGGACCTGGGAGAGGAGGCGGTGGTGGTGGAGGTGGAGGTGGTGGTGGAGGCGGCGGCGGAGGTGGCATCGGCACCGACACAGGCCCGTTTTGCACTACGAAATGAAGGAAAAACGAGGTGTTACCATAAACACTGAGCGAAATATCACAAGCACACGCAGAAAGTCACAACATCCACCCTGTCCCCCACTATACATCTCCTCTTCAGCACTATACAGGCCCTAGCATTTCTTGGGACCCTTCATCAAAGTACTTCAGTCCATTAACACAGGAGGAAGCTACCCAATGAAAGAAGCTAGTATTTTTTTCTGTCAACTGAAGGGCTCAGAAATGGATCAGACAAACATGGGAGCCACCCAAAGACTGAGAGTGCAAACACAGCTGGGGGACCTCAGCACCCTCGGCTGCTGCAAGGTGCCATGACCTGCAGGCTCATTACAACTGAAGGTGGTTTTGTCAGTGTAAGGCTGCTGTGACCGTCCCCGGCACAAGGAACCGCACCTCCAGCTCCCTGCCAGCCCACCTCTTGGGGACAAAATGCTTCTTACCTGCCTCAGATGCTGCTGCTAAGGAGGGTAATGGTGGTGGAGGTGGTGGCAATGGTACTGAAGATGCAGCTCCAGTGACCGGTGCGACACATGTGCCAGCCACAGCCTCTGACCCCGCCGGCACCATCCCAGAGGCCAGAGCAACAGGAAGGATAGAGATGTCACCATCACCTTTCTTCTGGATCTTAATGGTCCCCTGCTTCTCCAGTTCATGGATCTTTTTCTCCAGCGTTGACTGTCGCTGGATGGCTTCTTCTTTTTCTTTCACCATTTTTCTCAAGGTGTGAACCTGGGTATTTGCGTCTTTGTAGATTTCCTGAGAATGCCGCAGAAACAAGGAATTTGCGCTTGTACTCACAAAACAGAACACCAATAGCAGAAACAGAACAGCCTGACACGGGACGGTCACTGCACCAGGCACTATCTTACAATGAGCTTTGATGCAAACCATACATTGGTGAGGAACCTGGAGGTGCAGCATTTCTCATCATCACTCTTTCACGATGTCTTCCATTTCTTATGCTAGTCTTAAACATATAGGGTAGGTATGCTACCTCGATTTCGGCTTTAACAGAGAGTATCTGATGCCTTGCTGGTTGCTCTACCTATGAGCAGATGTTGGCCCATAAAGGGAAGCAGGAACAGAGCTCCTGAGCTGGAGGGGAGATTGTACCTGCAAGTACCCAGGGCAGACCCTCTGAAGGAACCCCAGAAGCACCACATGTTGGGACGACATTTAGGCTGAAGTTAGTTAATATTACACTACTAATTTTTGTAACTAAGATTGTACACCAAGAAGTAATGAGTCTGGATCAGGCACAGAAAGCTGGCTGCGCTTGACAGTGCAGGCACAGGACACTTGCTCCCGTCCTGCTGCTGTGCAGCCCAAGTCTGAAAAACTCCAGGTCCACCTCCAACGCCCCTCCGTGGCCAACCATACGTGCAAAACTCCAAGCACAGATGCTACAGACCTGAGTGATGAGATGTGCCTGTCTCATCCACTGATTTGCTGGCGCGTTCAAAGGGGTTTGTGTCCATCTTTGAGTGCACACACTAGTAATTCTACTTGAAATCTGTCCTAGGAAGCTAACAGAAGTCACTTGACCCATTAAAAGAATCATTACCACCCAAAGACAAAGCTCACAGGAGATTACTACCCTGCAGTGTGGCACCCAGCCAGAGCTTTCCCACCGCACTTACCCGAATCACATCCAGTTCTTTGTTTCTTTGCATAAGTTGTTTTTCCAGTTCCACAATCTTTGCCATGGCTTCGTTCTCCGTATCTTGGAGTTTTTCAGATAACTATCATTCAAAAGAGAAATAGATGATGTAAGTGGGTAACAGCAGTTTTCTCAACCAAAATGTCAGGAACGCTTGTCGGAGCAGTGGTACGTAGTAAATTATTGATATTCCACCAAACCCTGAAGTCTTTCTTTGGAAAGAGAGAGGGTTGCTGCATGCGATCGGGGGGCACTAAGCGCCCCGGTGAAGGTTCCTCTGATGATGAATGTTATCCTTCAGCTATGACCAGCAGGTAACCTGGCTGGACTGTAGCTATGAGCCTGTCCAGGTAAGAGAGCCTACTCTACAATAAGGCACTTAAAATGCAATTATTTTCATACACACTAAGTCTGATCTGAAACCCCAAAACCCCACAGAATACCACAGTGGCACTGTTGCAAAACCAAGAGATGCCGAAATGGTGGAACCCGTAAATATCACCTCTCACAATGAGGCTCATTTGATGAGTAATGAATGAAACGGTTTATTTTTTTCCCCCCATGGTCTTTTGATTTCTTTGTATTTTTTGCCAGCCCCACAACCCTGGGATCTGAAAGCCCCGCTGTTCTTGCTGGCTTTTTCCATACCACTGATCACGACGGCTCAGGCGAGGCTGCAGAGGTGGTGAGGTGGCACCGGTTGCCGTGGTTTTGAGGTAAAACTTCTGCAATTCTATCATTAGTATTTCTGTCAACATATGACAGAAAACTACACCCATGCTCCTGGGATGAGTGTAGTTGATGTAACAAGAGATCAGAAGCAAGCCCTTAAAAATTTGCCGCCAGAGTAAAACATTAAGTTTCTAAACAGCTAAAAGGAGCAGATCTACGAAGCAAACGGTGCCATGTGTGCTGAACCACTTTTCTCTAGCAGAAGAGCACCTCAGAGGGGCAAATACTGCACAGCAAGGTGTTTTAAGAATGTATTTATTCTGAGTGATGGCCATATAGGAATGGTAACAGAATGACCCTTTCATGATTTTTTTAAACTATGGAAAGCATTTTAAATTTAAAACAGCCAAGCTATGTTTTCTGGACTGAAGTACCTGACACCCAGAAGGTACGGGACAGAAAAGCCATGAGCAAACACTGAATATCTGCACAGCGCTGCTTTTCAGTCCCTCCCCTCTTGAGCCCAGTAATGTGTTTTAAGACACAGACAGGATGGTTATCTGCTCTATTTACTGGTACTGCACCGCCGAGGAATTTGCAATTTCTATGTAAATTAGCTTTCCCAGCTCATAAGCTAACTCTGCAGCGGCTCCATGCACCAAGTGACTCCACCTGGAACTGTAACCGAACCGAAGCTGAAGCCTCCGAAGCTGCAAACGTGCCGTGCCAGGGCCTCGGGGGTGCAACCCTCTGCCCAGCTGGGCCCCCGGCACGGGGGTCATCCCCTCCCAGCTCACCGCGGCTTTTGGGGGATAAACGGGCTGACGCTATTGAGGCGCACGAGTGCTGCAGCCGTGGCCATGTAAGCGCAGAGACGGGCAGGCACCGTGCAGCACGGGCCAAAACTGTCCCTTGATGTACATGGGAACGGCGCGTCAAGCCCCGCATTAACAAGGCAATGCTACTCCTCCATAAGGAGCCGGCAGCTGGGTCAGACAGGAGAGTAAATAAAATGACAGAATAAGACATTTTCTCATCAGGTTAATAAACAGCTGAAGAACAACTTTCTGTAGCAAGCGGAGCGCCCGTTAACTAAAACATGCAGAATGTGAGGTTCAAAATACAGCATGAAAGCATCCAGGAAGTTTACCTGCCTGAGATCTCCCAAATTCCTTCATTTGCCAAATAGCTGATTATTCCAATACAGAAGCACAGTAGTCCCAAGGCTTCTTCTAAGTGAACCTCACCCCAAAGGCTGTACCCCGCTGCGCCTGTGCTTCCACCCCCCGAAACGGGCAGCAGCAAAGCCCACGCGCAGCACAGGCTCTGAACTACTTCAGAGACAAAGGTGACAAAGTTTGGCACTTACATGGGAAATGTTTTCTTCCAGTTCTTCAACTCTTTCCAAGGCTGCATTCTTGGTTTCAGCATCCTCCAGTAAAGCTCCCACATCAAAAACGTTATCCAGGTAAGCTTGAATTTGCACCTGCAGTTTGTCACTCTCTGTGTGTTTCAGTTTCTGTAAATCCAAGAAGACGAGGATGTCACTCAGCACCGGCAGCCCTTCGCAGCGAGAGGGCTGCAGACAGCAGGGTGGGAGGGCGGTGGGAGCTCAGGCCACTTCCACCACCCAGGAAAACATTTTGCATTTTAACATTAGCTGGGGTCACTAAGTGATAAACAGTCATTTTTGAAGACCAAACATCCAGAGCTTCCAAACAAAGCTAAGCAGCATCTTAGCTTCTGTTACTACAGAGGATACTACTGCTTTCCTCCATGCTTGCTGCTTGGTTGTGGCAAGCTCTGAATCCACCACCCGCCCCTGGGATGGTGTGAGGCCAGCGAGGCAGGTGGCCGGTGGGGCCGACCCTGCTGCTGCCCGTGGTGCCCACCAGCTCAGTGGCCGGTAGGCAGAGGTGAGGCCATCACTCATGTTTGGGTTCAAAACAGCCACATGGCCCGGAGCAAATCCTCCGACTGCTCTCGCTGACCTCACGCTGGGTTTGCTCTGTTCTAAATGAGCACGCTTTATCTCCAAAGAGAACATCAGAGCGCGCTTTGAACTGCTCTGCCTGTTCCCGACGGACTGCAGGGTTTGTGTCACCCTGGGACCCCAACCAGACCTGTGCTCGGTATGGCCATGTGCAAAGACTTCTTGCAGACAGCAAAAAACCTCTCTCCTGGTTACTGCTGAGCAGAAGTCAGCAGGGACAAATCAATCCCTCGTCAACACGAGCACTGTTTGCATGTGTGTGCTCCCAAGGGCAGGGACAGGGAGAGAGAGAAAAATACAAACGGGGAAATATGAAAGCAGCTTTCTTCTGAAAGAGAGCATTTCCCACAGGACGCCAGAAAACGCCTGGCTGTCAGGAGAAAACTCAAAGGAGGATTTTTCCACGCGGAGACGTAGGGGGCCTTGTCGGCACCTGAGCCAGGGCCGACGCGAGGCCTGCAGCCCGCGGCTGGAGGTCAGGGACGTGGCACGGGCGAGGACAACTGCGGTTCATCCTCCCTTTGTCATAAGGCGAAGCTACAAATTTAGCTCCCAGTCTGTAATTGCAGTGAGTTGCAGTTGATTTTTCTTCTGCAGGGGTGGCTCCAGGCCACAGCCCCCAGTCAGCGGCCAAGGCACTGCATTTTTAGCAGAAACTATGGGACAACCCTGCTCTGCCCTCCCGAAAGCGCTCGGGTGAGGGGGTTTAAGGAGGTTTAAGGCTAGGCTGGGCAGCAGCGGCGCTGGGGGACGTGGTGTGGACCCTCCACGGCCGCAGGTGGGCCCAGCCCCCACCCCCACGCAGAGTTCAGCCCGGCTGGGAGAGCAGACCCACGCTGCGAGGCGGTGGAGACCCAGGTCATACTCACATCCAAATACTCATCCAGGCCGAGCTTCGTAAATTCATACTGCAGATGGACTCTGAAGTTCATGTCCTCCACCGAGTGGACAACGATGTTGATGAACTGCATGCAGGCCACCTGCAAGGAGAACCGCTGCACGTGAGAGGAGGCGACGGCATGGCCCCGGCTGGCCCCCAAAAGCCCCAGGCGCAGGGTCGGAACGGGCTCTCCCGGGGGCCCGGGAGAGCGAATGACCACATTTCCTTGCGGTTACTACGAGGGGAAACTGTGATCTGCTATTCTGCAGTTTTTTTCCAAGCTGCTGCTGGATTCGGGCTTACGGGGCGTTTGTCTGCTGTGATAAAGGCAAACACAGGTTCCAGAAATTAAGTCATGTCTGCAGAGTCTACCTTTACTGCGTGCCGGTGAACAGAAACGCTTTCCATGCCAGCTCGCGCGGCCAGACATCATACAAGCATACAAGCTCTTAAGAAAACAATACTGTTTCTGAAACGGCCTGTAAAAGTGAGATTAATTTTGCAACTGGAACCCCTAGCTTAGGAAACGGGACTTTCACAAAAGGCGCCTTGTTGTTTGCAGAAAGCGTATTTCCAAGGCTGTGGTTTGGTAACTGAACAAGGGACCAAATCATCGAGTTGGCATCCAAACACGTCCCAACACAGCGAAGGAAAGGAAAAGGCTCTCGAGCAAAGCGGGTCGCGAGCGGCGGGGAAACCTCCTGCAAAGCATCAGGAATCGGGCTACAAACCCCAAAAGAGCCCTTTACTTGAACGTAAGGCATGGCCAAATCCTGCTCTGCACAAGTACCCCCAGCCCTCCTTCAGCTCACAGATGATCACGTCTGCCACCCTCCGAGCTGCTTTAAGAGAGGGTTTGCCGAGTTCTTGCTGGGCTTCAGCAATGCTGCAGCAGGGGTAACACCAAGCTTCTCAACGTATCTGGGAAGCATCTCAGTAGTTCTAGAACGAATCCGACAGAAGATAAAATCAAAGCAACCTGATTTTACCTGCAGGACAAGCCTCCAGGAGACCCCAGGTCTCTGGGTCATTTTGTGGGAAGAAAGAACTGACGGCCACTCGCTGGATCACCGATTTGCTGCAGGAAATTGGCCAATTCTCTGTGATCTGCTATAGGGCCCAGAAGATAAACTGATGAGCAGGCATCTGCTGCACGGTGGCCTTTGACTATGGGTCTGGCCGGGATGCCCCGGGCTGCTCCTTCCAGCAGCTGCTGAGCTGCCATAAAAACTTTCCTGGCTAAATGGTCCGGTACTGCCCAGCTGTGGAGGAACCGGGACCACAGGGACACAATAGTCAGTCAAAACCTTTCAGCTACATCTTGTCAAGCACTGGAACAGGCTGCCCAGGGAAGTGGTGGAGTCCCCATCCCTGGAGGTATTTAAAAGCCGGGCAGACGAGGTGCTTAGGGACATGGTTTAGTAGTGGACAGGTACGGTTGGACTCGATGATCTTAAAGGTCTTTTCCAACCAAATGATTCTGTGATTCTATGATCTTCCCATGTAGACCCTGACCAGCTTTAACCACTCTGTTTCCAAAATGACTTTAACCCTAGATAATGCAAAGTTGTGAGACTGGTAACAGGGATAACCCCAAGGAAGAGAGGAAGGAAGATGGTCTAAAGACTCATCCAGGAGCTCCTCATCCCCACCTCTTGGTGTGTACCCATCTCTTACACAAACAACCCCATCCAGGCAGTTGGAAACCTAACTTCAGGTTTCGAGTCTTTGCAGGACCCTTTCCAGTTCCTGTGGCAAACCGTGGTTCCTCCTACTGCTGGTACTGGCCTTCGCCAGCAGAACCCTGCTGTCCTGTCGAATCACCCAGAGCCAAATACCTTTATTTCAAAAGCGCTTTTGTTATACTTGCTTTGGCTCTCGCAACGTTAGGGCCAAATTCTCATTTCCTTTCTCAGATCCTTACATACACAACTAAGGAATTTATCAAGTCAAAGAAAACTAATCTAGGAAAGTTGCTTTTAAAATGAAGTAAGTCAATGTCAACAACAGGAACCTTCTCTAAAATACTTTCGCTTTTTTGTTGCTCTTTCCTCCCTGTCGATCCATGCAATTAACCACGGCCCCTTCCAGCTTCAGCTTCCCAGACAGCTCTCCATTTAGGGCAACGTGAAAGCCAGGTCCTGCAGGAATAGCTCTTTGTTTATGTTCAGTTGTTGCAACTCCTTGAATTACTTGAGCTTTGACATTAACGTCCTGGAGCCTGGGCTCCAGCGCCCATTTTATCCCATCCTGCGGAAAGGAGCCACATAGAATCATAGAAGGGTTTGGGTTGGAAGGGACCTGTAGAGGCCATCCAGTCCAACCCCCTGCAGTGAGCAGGGACATCTTTAACCAGATCAGGTTGCTCAGAGCCCCATCCAACCTCACCTGGAATGTTTCCAGGGATGGGGCCTCCACCACCTCTCTGGGCAACCCCTGCCAGTGCTTCACCACCCTCAGGGTAAAACATTTCTTCCTTCTATCCAGCCTAAATCTGCCCTCCTTTAGTTTAAAACCATCACCCCTTGTCCTGTCACCACAGGCCTTGCTAAAAACATCTGCCCTAGCCACACTCCGGTGCAACCCGCAGGCTCCCGCGGCGCCGGTACCGCAGCGAGCCGGTGGGCAGGGGCCCACGGCGCTCCCCGCTCGCCCCCCGATGCGCGCTCCTCAGCTAGCGCCTGCAGCAGCATGCGGAGCTCGTTAGGGCCAGCTGGTGACAAGAACGAGCGGATCTGCCAAATCGTTTCTCATGAGCGCTCTCTTCTAGCTTTAGGCTTGTCATATAGTCAAGCCTGTAGTTGGTGGAAGCAGCCCAAAGATGCAGATTTTATTAGTATTTGGGCAAGTCCTGGAAAAAAAGGTATTTATCCTTTTTCAATCAAATTTCACCACTACCTTCAACCTATGGCCTGAGAGGAGCAGGGAATTTTCTTACAGGCCATCCAGATGGATGCTGAATATTCACAGCTCACCAGGCTTGTACGGACACACACTCACATGCATAGTCCCTACTATATCCTTACAATACGCCATTTAATATCTTAAATAAAGATGAGGGATGATTTTTTTTTTTTTTCAAACAGTGGACAAACCCCACAGCTCACAGCAAGGTGGCTGGCTGCAGGCTGCTGCCACCGTCTTGCTTCCAGGCTGCACTAAGCTGTGCTATTCTCCCGCTCCCCAAATACGATTACCCCTCCCTGTGAGCACGGGAAAAATGACTAAGAGTCGTGTGTTGAGGACTGAC
Organism: Balaeniceps rex; assembly: GCA_013401315.1. Taxonomy (NCBI): domain Eukaryota; kingdom Metazoa; phylum Chordata; class Aves; order Pelecaniformes; family Balaenicipitidae; genus Balaeniceps; species Balaeniceps rex. Next base: position 49,707 of record VYZW01023896.1, read on the forward strand.
AAATCTTTCTGTTAAATTACAGACTAAACTGTATGTACATCTGAGAATACTTAATGTATACTGTGCCTACCAACCTGTCCTTACTGGGACTGCAGTAATAAGGAACAAACCCAACTGTAACACGTCAGAGAGTTACTGAGAGCAGCTTGCTAACTTGAGTGAAATTGCAGGGATCACTGTAACTTCTGTTTTGTTTTTAAATACAAGAAAGAGGCCATCCTGCCTTGCTCACACCACCTCCTTTTTATTCTGCTGTCCCCTCAAGGGTGCGAGCCTGCCCTGGCCATCAGGGCTGCAAGCCACTGGCACCAGAGTGTTCAAAGCCTGCAGGAAACACCACACCGGCTGCTTTAACACCTAATTCCTGGCAGAAAGAGGTCTTTAACACGAAGCTCAGCACTAGAACAGTATGAAGTGTCACAGATGCTTAACAGAAGCCTCAGCAGACCAGCCAGCGTGACCGGGTGGGAAGCCCTCCTGCTCTGCTCTCAACTCAAAACAGGATCACGTCAGATCCGAGGCACCGAGCACGAGCCGTGCAAGGAAGACTGCACTGACCGTGTTTTCTAATTGTTTTCTAATTAAAAATAGGACTGAATGTCTCATGCTTCCGACACAAGCACTCGCTTGCCATAGACTTTAAAAAAATGGACAGAGAAGCATTTTTGGTATCGGACACGTAACCAGCTAGCTCATCCTTGCTGTCACAACCTCTGCCTTTCACGTGATGACAACATGCAAGCTGGCGCCGGTGTTCGTGGGTGCCAGCCAGAGCTTCCTCTCTCGCCGTTCCCTCTTGTGCTCCAGGGGAAGTGGATTTGGTGAATAATCATGCATATGCACGTCGAGGAACCAAAAGTGCTGCAAACTACTGCTATATTTATCAGCAGATAAGGACAGACAGCAGCTGCAGCGAGTCTCTCCCACACTTCCCTGTCTGTGGCTCCGAGGATGTTGGCACACGGACACAATATGCATCTTGATACTGCAGAAGCTGCTGCTCTGCCACAGCGAAATAGCACACACGACCAAAAGGCCACTTTCCTCTTACCTTCACTGTGGTACAAGGCATTTCTTGAAGACAACTGAATTGAACTGAAGCTAAAAACGAAACACACGTTATGTGGTTTGGAATCGAAAAAAAATGCATTGTGGTAATTTTAGGCCAAGGATCAGAAGGCAGATACATCTCTGCCTACAACGGCAGGACCAGACACAGTAAACACTGAAACCAAAGTTTGCTGATGATAAATAGCACTCACCATAAAGTCTATGTTGTTGTCTTCATTTCGGAAGTGCTCCATCAGCTTCTCAAAGCGCTGTTTCTCTCCACACACCTACAAAACAATCACCACGTGTTTGTTAAACTACAGCTTGCGAGAGAGAGCATGAAAAACATTTTAAAAGCAGCTCATCTGCTTGCTCAAAACCTCTCTGTGCAGGTTTCCTCTCTCATTAAAAATATTCTTCTTCATGACAAATCCAGTGGAGGAATCACAGGTGAACACCTGCGCTGCAAGTCTAAGGGGTTAGGTACATTTATAACATAACTCTTTGTATCACTTTTCCCCCTAAAATTTCAATCATGCCCACTGACAGTACGAACGTAAGCAACAGAGTTGCACCAGGCTATGCCACAGGAAGACTCGGCCTCTTTCACGGTGCAGAATTGGCTTTCCACTGTAATATAATGTAATTAGGAAGAAGAACAAATTACAGGGAGGAAAAAAAAGAAAATTATCACCGGCTAAATGAGTGAAATACATCAGCGTAACTATCAGCTGGTCAGAAATACGGAGCCGTAATACAGGGGTGTTGGCAGGAAACACAAGCAACTTGAGGAAGAAATAAGATCTAAGATAAATCAGGTCTCAGGACACTGTTTAAATTTTATTACTTCCCAGTAGCTTCTCTGGCTCAGTCCTATTTTTCTCAGCACACAAATGATCTAGAGTAATCCACCCCAAAACCCCAAAATATTAAATAAGTTGGAAAGCGAAAGGGAGCAGAGGTGAGCACCGGGAGGTGCACCCATTTCCCCATCCTCCCTCTGTGGTGCATCGTTCGGGGTATTTTTTCTATCCCCACGTGAACGGACTACACCGAACCCCTAAGCCATAGGGGTAGGAGCCAGCGCACGGCAGCTGCCCCGCACACAGCCGTCCCAGCGAGCCCTACTGTCCCAGCACCGTCAGATGGGAGGTGACGGGGGCAGTGCAAAGGGTCCCACGCGTTCCCAAATCCACTGGGAGCTTCCTCATACCCTGCACCACGAGTTGACTTCTCGCTTGCTGGATTTTGGCGTCAAACTGAGGAGCGAATGCAGGAAGAGCACAGGCACGCTCTTCTGAACAAAGCCGTAAGCGCCTGGGTGGGCACATCCATCCACAAACAGCGTTAAATGCTGTTCCCAGCTTCACCCTCCTCAGATGCTGGGTGTTTGCAGAGGCACAGGAGAAGCTCTGAAAGAAGCTGGTTTGCTCTTACAGGTCCTGAAAAGCAGAGTCCCGTCATCTGGAGGACTGCAACTTCCCTTCTGCTGAGGAACAAAACCCTCGGTGAGCCCAAGAGGCTCCTTTCTTCCTTAACCAGATTTCACCCAAATGTCCCGGCAGCGCTGGGTGCTACTGATCCAGGAGCAAGGGGAACAGCAGTGGGACCTCCAACCCGGGCTGTCCGGTTAGGGCCCGCCAGCTTCCAAGCAGCACACCCCTCTGAGACATCAGCTGCTGCTTCCCTTAAGAGCCAGCTCACGGCACAGTCGTTATGTGAAATTAGCCAACAAGCGGTAATTAAGGATCGGCGGGAGCACTGCCTACTTCTTCAGAAACTAACCTCTCTGGGGCAGGGGCCAGTTCTTTGTACGTATTTCGATGTTTGTGTCTCCCACAAGGAGACCAAATCCCCAGCTGGGGTTTCTAGATGCTCCCAAAAAGCAAGTCCTTTACAAAGTACGTATTATCATTACTAGTCCCATACCAGCTTCCTCTTTCTAACTGTGTCCATCTTATAGCACGTACCTACACAGAGATTAAGGCACCGAGCAGACCTCACTGAAGTCACACAGAGTTTAGTGGGACCTACACCGAGCTGATCAGGAGATCTGCAAAGCACTGCGAGTAGTGGCCTGCTGGGTGACCTCTCGCCACGCTTTCTGCTGTCTGTTATGACTGAATAAAACATACTTGTGGTGTATGTGCTACATCTTCTGTCATTCCAAAGCAAAATTGCCACAACTGGGTTACTTTTCAGATATTTGTGGTCAGTACCTGACGTCAATGGGAATTCTGCCACTGGATCTCTGTGAGAGGACAGGGACACCGCTTATGATGAACTATTTGATAACGTTACCGTCAATATTCATGGCCACAATCCCACAAGTTGCAAGTAACGGGCTCTGTGCAGGCTCAGCAACCCCCACCCGCACAGCCGCTGGTAGGCAGGGTGCAGAAGTCCACACAAACACTTGCCAAAGTTGTGTTTAAATGTTTCCAGCTGAACCTTAAAGACTCACAAGGTAGAATAAACACACTTAAACAACAAAGCACGCACCCTTATGAAAAACAGATTACACTTGTTGGTCAAGCGAATTACCGTGACCTTAAACCCAAAGGACTCGGCTCTCTCTCAGCCTATGCCATGAAGGTGGTTTTGAAGCATTGAACACCTTTGCATGGGCTGCTCCACCAGGCCCATAAAACACACATTAAGGTCTAAGATAGACTAAACCAGAGCCGAGACAGACCCACTCTTGGATGGAGTCAGTCTCCTTGGTATTGCCTGGCCTGCCGTTGTGCAAGGGGCATGACCCATCTCTCTGCTGAGCAGAGATGGGGTCCCTGGGACACAGAAAGGTTGGGTGAGTTGGGAAAGCCATTGCCATTCAGCTTCAGGCTGTAAATCTTCGGTCTGATCTCGGGCTTTTCTTCAGGAGCAATCCTCATAAAGCCTCCCTACAGCGTCAGGAATCGCCTTGCTGGGAGATCAAAGCCCAAACACCGCATACACGTTGCTGATGGTTAGAGCAGCTCGAACGAAAACTGAGGGCAAAGCGAGCGGGCCCCTGCCCCAGCCTCCCAGCACGTTTGCTTTGCAGCGGGTGGCTCGAGAGCTGGCGTCACTGGTGAAGAGCCTGAGGCTCTGCAAAGCCACCGAACAGCCAAACTCAAATCCAAAACAGCCAGAAGCACCCTTGGGAAAACAGGATGATCATCGTGAGCGTTTTGGCATGACTATCCTGGTTTCACATTTAAAAGCGAGAGGTGGGATGAGTGCACTCTGGCAGGGACCAGAGCATCTCCGCACCAGACGACAGCACCATCCCGTCCAGCTCCCCCGCTCTCACGTGCAGGACCAGGAATCGTTTCATCACGAAGAAGTTCATTGAACATGCAGCAGTGTGACCTACTCCGGGCGCTCACCACAAGTGTCCTACCGGGCACCTTCTTACCGAGGGCTCACCAAAAGCTCTCCTGGCAGGGTGGGTGCAGCCTGCAGGAATACAGCTCTGCTGTGGTGTACGCCTGTCCCGGGACACACACGCTTCCATGCAGGAGCAACACGCCCTTCAGGAGGAAAAGAGACGAAACGCTGCAAAAAGGCCAACCTCCATCAGGAAGAGCCAAAGACAAAACCAGAATCTGGCCGAGTTTCAGGAACCTACTGGCACTGTAAGGATCAAAGGCTGCCCGCTGATATCATTTGATTTTGAGGCATACGCTGGGCCTGATCCAGCTACCGCTCAAAGCAGACCCAAGGAACCCTCTCCTTGACTTGCACCACAGGCTGCTTAGATGCACTCGTCCTTACTTCATTATCCCAAGCCAGTTTTTTCCTACTATAGTAAACGGGATGGTATTTCAGTTCAACCAACTGCAAGTTCTTCCAGCGCTCTCCGTACTCTCCCCTCCCCACAAAACAGTTAAGAGTCAACACAACAAAAGCAAAAAGGTAGGTTCATCTCAACTTTGAGCTCTAAACAACCGCATCTCTCTTGTACCCGCTTCAGAAAAAATGGAGCCGATTTAAACAAAATCATGTATTGTGGAAACAAACATAACAATGGTGCACGCGATCGCTCAACGATAAAAGCCAGAAGGACTGATTTCTGGGAAATCTAATGTAAACCGTTCCACATGGATGAGAAAAGCTGACATAAAGAACTACAAGCCATTTATGGCTGACTAATTAAGGAACAACCCGAAGCGATACAGCCCCGGCAGAGCATTGCCGATCCCGGGACGCAAGCAGCCCTGGCAGGCTGGGATACAGCAGCTGATAGCAAGAGGAAAAGCAACAACAACCTGCGGCTTTCGGTGGCTGCTTGCAGATATTTCACACTATCATCAGATGAGTCAGTGCTGGGAACATGTGCGTTTCAAGAGACAGCGAGCTGACTTTCATGAAATGATATAATTTATCCTGGAAGATTAAAGAGAGCGAAACTGTAGATGAAGCCTACAGCCTTAAGATTGGCCAAAATCCAAGACGAATGCTGAAATCAAATCCCACCACATAAAACCATATGTTGCCATTTATATTTGAATAAATTTCCAAGGTCTGTCATTTGAAAGTATGGCTGGGACTAAGAAAGGCTGATCTTTCTTTTATTAGCATTATTCTGTGTAAGAAGCAGGATTAAACGGGTTACCACAGCTATAAAAAACCTCTGTCTCTACTTAGGCTGTGAAAAAAAATTTTTTAGGTTGCATTAAGCCCACGTCATTCTAGAAGAACAATGTGGCTTTATGGAAAACCACCCACGAAGGGTCCTTTCTCTGGAAAGGCTTTGGGTGCTAACTAAGGAAACCCATCACAGATCTATTACACAGGTACAATACAATCCTATAAGGAAGCAAAAGGATCCATTATGAAAAATTTAGTGATGATTATATCCATATCCACCTGGCAATCCTCTCAGGTCATACAGTTCACATCCAGACCACCCAAGAGCAAAGTTCAACTACGACAACCCTCGTACTGTAAGATGCTCCAGAAAGGCAATCCAGGCAGACAGCAAAAAGACACCAAGGTTATTTTGGAAAAACTGAAGATGTTTTCATGTGCAATGTCAGGCAGAAAGTGAAAATCCAGGCTCATCAAAGCACATCCATCGTCCTCCTACCTCAGACAGTTATCTAACAACATGAAGCACCACCTCATGTTGCTGGAGAATGGAGCTCGTAACTAAACCTCACACAAGCAAACACAGCGTGCTCCATATGGAGGTGGCAGCAAACACAGGCAGTATTTCAGGCTTTGGAGCTGCAGCTTGTTGGCGGTACAGAACGCACACTACGAGACACAGCTGCCAGACCGCCATCTCCTCCACATCTGGAGGACTGATGCTCCTAAGCCTGAGATGCAGTGCCCCATCCAGACGCTGCAACCGCCTCGAATCGAGTGTCGGTCTGTCAGCAAAGCAGGGGAGAGAGAATGACAGCTCTGAGCTAGCAACGTATGTTCGTAGAGAAGCCATTAGCAAGCTCACCAACTCACAAAATACCCCCGTGCCAGGAAGCAGTAATGCCTGGTGGTCCCAAACTCCATACAGAAAATGAAATCGTTTTGGCTGCATTTACACGCGAGGTGAACACGGTCTGGCATGGCAAAGGCAGCTAACGGTGACCTCAAGGCAGGGAAAACAATTCTCTGAAAGACCAAATTTAAAACACCGAAACCTTAGCAAAGGCTTTGCAATACAGGACATTTTCTGCCAGCGCAGATGGTAAAAAGACCATCTACCATGTGCTGCCCAAAGGTTGTTTTAAGCCGCTCCCTCCTCCTTCGATAACTTTTCAGGTCCTGTAAGAGCGAGAAGCGGTGGCCCAATTTCACAGCAAATACGCACTGCGTACATGAACACAGCCCGTACTGGATATGGCGTTACAAACAGCCTGATGTATACGCAACCCAAAAATTCATGGGACCCTTTGTGAACCTTCTCTCCTGTCTGTGCTCCTTTATCCGGCGGCACAATGCTGGCTTTCTCTCCCCCACAACAGCCCACTGTGATCAGCAGATCCCACCACGGGCAAGCAGCACTCCACAGAAACACTTTGTTTGGACTGATCATGCTGACATTTTTGCAGTTCGCTGAAGAACAAAAAAATCAGTTTTCCCATAAATTACTTGTTAAGTAAACAGTTATTTAATACTTACTAGGTTAAAATACCTTTTCCTTCTCTACCAGCAGGGTTAAATACTGCCGCAGTGCAAAAGACAACAAATGTATTTACATTCTCCAGCACTTGCAAACAGTTTCTAGCACCGAGTTATTATAATGGCCCGTAAGAATAATTCAGAACTGCTGTTTTCAGCATCGCCATTCATTATTCAAATAGAGAAATCTGACTCTGAATTGAGCATTGTGAAAACTGAAGGCTGAACAATATTGTCTCACTTAGCCAGAGTGAAAACCGATGGAGGTGAACAATGAGGTTCATTTGCCGTGCCCCCGCGCCTCTGCTCGCTGCCCAGCAATTCAGAGGGACCCGGCCTCTGTGAGCTCGGCGTTAACAGTCACAACCAGGCGATGCGAGAGGGGATTGCCATTCTTCTCACCTGTCAGATATTTCAGAGCAGCAAACACATAAGTCAATTAAATTGATGTTAAAACAAGGGGGAGCACCAGCGCGCTGGACCCCGCTCCTCTCTCATCCCCCGGTCTCCAATGAGTGCGCTCTTCTCTCCCCAGCGCACGGGCAAGTTCAGATGCTGGAATAACCACCAGACGATGAGCTTCCCAAAAGTTTTCTGAATTATCTTAATTCCCATTTATTTTGTGGCATTTCTTCTTGTCTTGGAGCAAAACGAGGTGTTTTCTTGAAAGGTATGGTTCATCTTAGGAAAAGCACCTCAATTCTGGTTTTATTTTTAAATACTGCAATTGTTTCCCGTACGGAGAAGCACACAAGCGTACACTCACCCCACCGAGTTCAATTGTTCTGGTATACGCTTGTATAATAATCAATTTAAGCGCTTTGCTGGATTTAAGCCAAAGTTGGGAAGTGTTCCCTGCAGAGAGCCAGGATTATTTCTGGCTGGCTTTCTGTCTCACTATAGATCCCGGTCAATTCTTTTGCCTCCTCGGTTTGGATCCATTTTAAAACTACTATTGTGCTTATTAAAAAAAAAAAAAAAAAAGAGTGGTAGAGTCCTCTGGTCTTTTCTCAGAAATATTTAGTTGTTATTGAAGTAAATTCTCCTATGTTTAAAATGGAGATTAAGGAAAAGCTGCATAAGGACCTAAGATTGTGCTCCTTAAAATGTTAGTTCAGAGCGCTGCTGTGAAGTAGATCCCAAAACTGTCATTTTCAGATCTTCACTAAAACTGAGGAAATCAGTATTTGCAAAAAAACCCACAATTTCTCTCTAACGGTTTCCATTACGCAATCACATTAGCGCTGTTGGGTTGTGATTTTTTTCAGCGTATCTGTAAACTCACTGAAGCGATTAGTTTATTGGCTACTACGCTTTCACTAAATGAAAAACATGTAAACCATGTAAATAGAACGGCTAACTAGAAATGCCGCCAAACATCTTAATTTTGAAGCAAGGCCATAAGTGAGCTGGAAAACAGCTTTCTGCACTCATGGCCTCAACAAGCTTTAATTCTGTTGAATTAGAACTTTTCTGTTAATTCTATTCCTGGGTGTTCTCACCAGATTTCATAACCTTGCTCACAATTCACCTGTCCACGTTATTTCTGCGCCTGAGCTCTGAGGAATCCTCATTTAGGTTTGGTAATGCTGTGATAGCCTGCGACCAAATGTGCAGTTTCTGAGCTGGGGAAGGAGTTTATTTCGGGTGGTGGCACCACGGGAGGCCTCGCTGCCTGGTTCCCAGGGACGCCCTGCGATGCCGCCCCAGCCCCGCGTGCAATTAGGCTAATTCAGGTATTTCTGGGGATATATGGTGCGCTAAAACCTTCGCCTCCAGGCTCTGTCAGTGATGTTTTTGACAACTAAAGAGAAACGGGCTGAGAGACTCTGGCTCTGACTGTAAGCAAAAGTTCCTTAAAACTAACCCAAGAGTCAAAGGTGTGTGTATATATACACACGTATATGTATGTATATAAACACGGATATAGAATGGGCAAGGCATTAAGTAATTTTTAGGAACACACAACTATAAGAAACTTTACCGTGAAGCAGACCTAACCCATAGCACAGCTCGGAGCTGGCCCCCGAGGACTCCGAGCCATGGTCTCCATCAGGGCAGCACCCAATAACCTTGTTATTAGGCTACCTGGGAAGGGGCTCCAAGAAAGAGCTGGCCCCAGTTAAACGGCGCAGTGGTCTGCAGTGGAACGTAACACGGGTCAGCCAGGGGAGCAGAAACTCCTTTACTCCTTCCAAGAGGAATGCAAAGCAGCGCGGGGTTTCGACACTCAGATCGAAAAAGAGAGAGAAAAATGCACCCTGGGTTAAAAACTGCTCCTGTTCCCGAGGGATTGCTTTGCCGAGGCGCGAGCCAGAGCCCGACACGTGTGACTGCGCAGGCAGACACCACGCCGCTGCGGTCCAGCCTACGGGGATCCCTCACCTGCCCTGCAGCAGGGACAGCCAGTGATCAGCCCTTCGTCATCCCGCTGATGACGTCAGGTCACACCCATCTGCAGAGTTCAGCACACTGAAATTTCCCCCTTCGATATTTTGCTACATTTAAAATTCATTTTCCCCCAATTCGAAATGCCAGCCTCGTGGAAAGCCAAATTGTCCCACACACTGTTTCACGCCTCCTGGACCAAGACGTGGCAGGGTTCAGTTGACTCAAATACAGCTGCCCTCTCAGATGAAAAGCGCTCGCGTTTTCAACCTGCTGAAGACACCTTTATCTCACCATAGAAATCTTGTCACAAGAATAGCAGGTTTGATTATCCTCATATTCTTTTCCTCAGCTCTGTAAAACCTTCTTCATCTTCCAACCAGTATCAACTGCAGCAAAACATCTCCTACGCTATTCACCCTTGGTGTACAAGTGTATTAGAAGTATCCAGTCAACAGCAGCGATGATTAAAAGATCATCTCAATCTGCAGAATCTCATCAACATGAAAACATCCTTCCTTGACGAGGCAGCAATGATTATGGCAAGATGTCAGTAAAACAACAGAGAGCAAGGGCAGCTTTGGAACGATGCTCATTTTGGGTCCTGGGTGAGTCAGCACCGTGTGGCTACGCTGTGGTTTAAGCAGCACCATCTCCACGCCATGTCTACGTGAGGTGAGCAGAAGCGTGCAAGAAGCCAGACACTTGCGCCGTGCTGGCTCTCACCATTTCTGATGGCCACGGGCAGATTCACCAGGACACTGACATGCCTAAGCTCCAGTGCAACGCACCTTGGCAAATTCCGAACAGCATTTCCAGGAAACAGTAAGGGGAGTAAGCAATGAAATAACAGTAAACCAAAGTTTTATTGTTGGCAGTAAAAGACAGCAGCTTAATTCTCTGCATACCCACACATGCAGTCACACTACTAAAATGAATTAACTACTCTGAATAAGCATTAGGAAAATATATCTTGTTTTCCAACAGTGCACTCAGCCTGCTTCAATTTAAATGGTGCACAAGCTCTTAGCATCTGGTCTGTGACCCCCCGAGCTCCCCCAAAGCTGTCTTGCGGCTAACTCCGCTCTCATTTTCTTCTCCAGGCATTCCACTGAAGTCCATTTGCTCGTCCTGCAACACAAACCCCAGGCAACTCGGATAAAACCGCGTAGCCAGTTCTGACAAATCCACGGAAACAAGCACAAAGGGCCGGGAACACTGCTAAGGAAGCCCACTGGCAAGCGGGTAAAGGCAGGGGCTGCGGCCGTGCCGAAGAGCTCCCCCAGCCAAGGCTGCGATCTCCCATTCAAGCAGTGTTTGCCTTCGGTGCGAGGTGCTGGGAATAAGAGGTGGCTGCAAACGGAACCGGCAACAGACCAGAAAGCATCAAAAAGATAAGGGAATAGCCAAACGCCCCAGCGATGCCGGTGGGTTACCTGTGGCGCAGTAACTCCAAGCTATTTCCCACAAATACAGCAGAGTTCAGTCAAGCATCACTCAGAAAAAGGAAGTTTTCCAGCTGCAGAGCGCGGGTGGCCGGAGCACACCCGGAGCCGCTTGCTGTAGGCAAAGCCTTGCTCCCGCCGACGGGGCTGGGCAGCAGCCTCCAGTGCCACCGCAACCTCCTCGCCCTTCTTCTGCTCCGGGACCCTTCGGAAGCTTTTTGAGGCCTGATGACACCGAGAGCGGCTGCAGCCAACCCAAAATGTCTGCTGGCCTTCCTGGCTACTGGAGCTCCTCGTAACCAAGATCTGACCGTCCCGCAAGTACAAACTTAGCCGAGCAGCTGAGGCTTATCTTGACGTAGAGGCTAAGCAGCACCTGCACTCCAAAAGCAATGAGAGTTATGAAAGCAACATCTTCGAAAAGAGAAACACAGGATGGTTTAAAACTCCACCTTGCTCAGGAACAAGCAGGGATTGGGTCTTTGCAGTTTAATTTGAACTTTCCTTCCCATTTAGCCCAGAGCGAGACCTCCTGAAAACAGACGAGCTGAATTTAGGCTGGAAACTGGAGACGATTCACCCAATGTCTGCGCTGGCCTGGAAGGAACGACCAAACCCAGAAGGTGTGTGAACATTTGGGGCATTTCTCTCTTGGAGAGCTGGAAGTTGCTGTTCTGTCAACGCCCAATAGTTCCCAAAACGTAGAGCAGGCTGCAGAAAGCAGACACGTGCACCACGAGAGACTGACCTAAACCAAACCCTGCTTGTACTCAACACTCAAACTCCCTCAACGTTACAGAGAACACAAAGAAGAAATACAAAGACGGATGAGAAACTAATATTGATGTCTCCCTTAAAATGTCTGATTAATTCCGTACAATACAGACGAGGATTTCATAGTAACCTCCTCCTGCCTTGCGGCAAAATTTAAAAAAAAAAAATGTATTCAACAGCTCTGCCACTCAGTGGCCTGAAACAGCGGGCTCGCATCTCCTACCACCAGTGCAACTGTGTGAAGCCTGGTTTCCTCAGCGCTAATGAACTTTGCATAAAGCACCCGCCTCTCCTTCCATCCACCCCTAACTACTCCTTCCCTCTCCTGTTCTCCATTCCCCGTCAGTAACAACGGTTCTGGATTTTTTTTTCCTGTTGAGTTCAGCTTTATTCAATTCCATCTCAAGCTCCTCGTTTCTTGTACCTTCTTGGTGGCTTCAAAGTAGCCCCGTGTTTCTGTTTTCAGAAGCGACCTGTTCAACAGGATCGTAACGCTGTACTGAAAAGCGAGCTCTGGGCTATGTCTGCAACGCACAGAGCCGAGTCCCCTGCAAAGAGAAACAACCTGCGCACAAGAATCAATGATTTCAGGTGAAGTAACCGCACAAGAATAATTTTTGAGAGACAGCTTAACAAAACAAACCGTCCTCCACTTGAACATCCTGAGCCCAGCCAGAAAAAATTGGCCTGAAAAATCGTTTTCAAATGAAAAGTCATTTTCAAAAAGAATTCTTGACAAGATTCAGATCAACTGCGGTTTTCCAGCTCAGTCAGACCCTGAGAACCAAATTCTGTTCTCATTTACATCAGAGCAAAGCTCAAAGCCTAAGGAAATATTTGATGTTCTCCCTGATGTAAATGAGAGCAGAATTTGGTCCGAAATGCCGTTTTCCCTACTGACTTTATTACAGGGTGAGTGTTAGGCAGGAGTTCAGGTTTCTTTTGAAGTTATTTTATGGCAAGGAGATAGAGTGGCAGAGATCTAGTTCGACGAGTCTAATCTGTCCTAAATATGCACACAGTGTCTGATGAAAGAACCACAGAGCAGCTGTGGCAGCCCCGCAACGCATAGCTACAGAAGCCACACAAATATTATTGAGCTTACAGTAATTTAAATTGGAAGTATACTGCTGGAAATCTAACCCTGCGTACTTTACATGTCAGCAACTCAGAGATTTTTAATATACCAGTTGAATGAGTTATAAACATGAAGACTTGAAACCATTACTGAAAGCTTGCCCAGGAGGAAACTGGAAAACAACAGCAGAGAGCGAGAAATACGCAGCGTAACTGGATAAAGAGAACAGCCGAACGCAGAATTGAGACCAGTAAAATCCCCTCCTTGCACACCCGCTTCACCTCCAACATCCAACAGGTCCCCTGCTGCGAACGACTTGATCAAACACAAAGAGGAATGGAATAAATAAATAACGGCAGACAAACTGAATGCGTTACACAGGCATTTTTGAATGTCAGCAGGAGAAAAGAGGGATGATAGAGCACTTGGAAGAAAATGAAGGAGCAGAACCTCGACTAAAGATGTCAGGAAGGTAGGAGAGCGAATGGGACTTCACATCCTTCCCTGGGACATGCAAAGGGCTTAATGAGCCTTGCAGACCATCCCGGCCGGTGGTGTTTCGGCTGTAGTCCTTTGCCCAACTCGTCTCTAATCCCTCACACCGTCCTCCCTAATGAGTCATATCTCTTCTATAATAGAGTAGTAATAAGCCAGAAGAATTTAAGCCTGGAATAACAACATTGTACTTTGCGTGTCTACAGCGCTTCTCCTGTTTAAAGCACTTCTCTCATATTACCCAATTGTTCTTCATACCAATCTCATCTGCATTTGCTGCCGTGATGCCTTCATCTCACAAAGGTGCAAATAAAGACAAAGATACCAGCAGCTTGCCCGAGGCTACAGATGAATAAATGAAAGAACTAAACTACAATTTCCAGTTCCAGTCCTGTGCCTGCATTAAAGGACTGCAGACCTTTCCCTGGCTGGAAGCAGAATGTCTTATTTCCATATTCTGACCACCCCTTCCGCCGGCGTAACCCAGAAGCAAGGCTTTCTCCACGGTGAACAACAGTTCCAACTCGACTTCCACTTCACAGCCGGGCAAGCCTCGCCAGCAGCCGTGCCACTCCCATTACCTCTGTCCTTAGGTAGCTCTACGTACAACACAGCTCACATCTAGGACAGGTCTGGTCTTGCAAAGCTGAGCTTTCCACAGCAGGCCCACACTGGAGATGACTTCAACCCTTTTGCTCTGGCTCTGTACAACGACGAGCACCTTAGAAATACAGTTACGGTGCAGCTCTACGACATGCAAATATTTACAGTGGATGTAAACCAGAGATTGGTATCTCCCCACCAGAAATAATTCCCCAAACACAAAAAGTAAAAAAATTAACAACTTGGCTTGTTGATCATCTGCATTAACCACTTACAGCAACAGCGGCATTAAGGAAAAACAAGCTACATGTCTATACACAGTCCAGTCGGGGACTCATCACGCCTAACAATTTTTGAGCTGGTAAGTCTAGATTCATTTTTCTTTGATAATAAATCCACACACATATCCAATATTCAAAATAAACTTGAACAGCAGCTTTCTAGGACTTGATTCTCACACTAGTGCTTCTGAACCTTCATACAACGTTCTCAAATCCCATTAACCCCTGTACGCAAACGCGATACGCTTGAACGTATACACCTATGAACGACACTGGTTTGCTCCACTTGAGCCTACTGGAATACCTGTATTAATTTCAACGGTCAGCGTTCCATCCCAGAGACTTGATTTTGTAATTTCTTCACAAATAAAATTCCTACTGATAGTAAAACCAGGAGTTTTGCATTTCAAGGGCTTGTGTAAATGGTTCTGAAAATGGGAGATCTAATACACCATTCCTGGTTGTTTCATCTGAGAACATACCAAAGAGTTTAGAGACAGAAGAATGGGAGTAAAGCTCTCAAGATCTCCATTAGTTTTCCACTTCAGGGGCACAGCTTGAGTGACCAAAAAGTAAAGGGAGCAATTCGCAGTCTGGATTCATCTCGTTGGGATTATGGCTCTTTTACACAAAAGTGCACAAAATGATGGCATCAACACCACTGTCTGATTCTTTGCAGCTCAAGGTGACTTATGGAATATCTGCAGTTTATGGAAATCTAGGAAATTTAGCTGAATAAGAAAGCTCTAGCCAATGCCACGTAAGAGAACTATCGACACGTGCATCAAATTCTAATAAAGCAGAGTAACGTACCTCCTTAAAGTTATCGAATGCAGATAAAATGATTTCATGCCCTCCTCTGACAAGGCAAACAGCTGCTAAAAGTTCCAAGACAAGGGCCTTTGTCCTGCAAAGAAAAGAAACCGCACGAGTCAATGGCCAGCACGGGATGAACCACCTTCTTTCTGCCTGTTTGCAAAAGGGATGCGGAGACACTGGGAGACGTCGTTTGCATCCCGTGTATTTTTGATCTCTTGAAACTAGTAAACCTGCAAGATGCATAATGCTGAGCATCATCTGATCCAGGGCATTTTGACTCTCCCAGGATCATGCAAGTTTTCCCCCATTTTAATGCTTCTCAAAACATGCAAAACTTTAAATCACAGATTACACTTGTGGAAATTCAAGCAAACCAAAGGCAGTTGCATAACTCTGGTAAAGGCAGACCACGTCAGCCTTCGACAGCTTGCACTCCCGGCGAGTTCACCTGCACAAACCCGGGGCGGAGGCAGTTTTACACAAGCCAGGATCACGGCACATCACCATTAGTCAGCTGTCTTCACCACAACGCAGCCCATTTCCTCTGAGCCCCGTTTTTAATGAATGTGCTCATAATTCAAATCTGTATTTTTCCTGATACAAATCTGAATTATTTTCTATGACAATCTGTGTTATTCATAGCCACCAAAAAAACAAAAAAGATGTGGTTTGCTGAAGTAAATATAGGATGCCTTAGCACGTCTTTCCCCTCTTGAAGCAGAAATCTGGGCAACTGATTGACAGCAGTGCTAACACAGGCATATTAATGAGAGAAGACAACAGATTACTGAAGGAAAAGCGTGCAACAGACTCAGTGTAACTCCACTATAAATAATCCCCAGTACTTTCTTATAGGGTTCACACAAAGCAAAAACACCAACCGGACTTCATGGTCAGATGAGCTCTGAGCAGATATTAAAATCATGCAGACACATATGAAATTAGTCTCATGCTAAAGCCATGACTCAAACCAGATGTTACAGAAAAAGAAATACCTTTCGGCTTTCAAAGTGTCAAGGTTATCTTTGGAAACCAGATAAAATGTTCACTTTCCTAGGAAATTTTAAATGTATCATTTTCAATTCTTACTCATGAATTGTTTTTCCTGCCACAAGAAGAAAATCCAAGCTCTTTCAGACAGGATCAAAGGGTTCTTAGTACAGATCTTCAGTAATATCCCCTCCAAGGGCAGGCTATGAACTGTGTGTGCGGGGAGAAGGGAGAGTGATCGCTGTGCGCAGAGCGCCCAGGGCGATGCCCAGGTCTCCTGTGCTGCCCGGGGCACTCACCCGCCGCTGCCCACGCATCTGGGGTGGGGACGGGGAGAGGACAGCCACGGCTGTGTCTGTGCCAGCCGTTTGGGCACAACCAGAGGAGACGGAGTCCCTACATCCATCCTCCACTCGGCCTGCCCACTCCTGCGGCACTTAGCTCCGCAGCGTGCACAGTCTGGGGATGGGCTCGGCTCTGCAGCATCTCTCAGAGCTGCTGCTTCCCTTTTGGCACATCTTGGACAGCCCTACGCACCCAAACCTCCGGTTTCTTCAAAAAACACGATGGGGCTAAACCAAAAAGAAATTAGGTTTTGAACAATACTAACATTAAGTTTTGTCTTCGGATTGTTTTAGCCACATTTGAAAGCTTTTTTTCCTTAAATAAACAGAAATGTAAATAACCCACTTCTTTCAAAAATGAGAACGTAGGCTCTGTCTTGATCACCTGATTTCCAGGCACAGGACACTGATGCCGTGAAAATATCAACACCAAAAATGATAACAACAATAAACTTCCCATATCCTTCC
The DNA here is from genome assembly GCA_013401315.1 of Balaeniceps rex. Lineage (NCBI taxonomy): Eukaryota > Metazoa > Chordata > Aves > Pelecaniformes > Balaenicipitidae > Balaeniceps > Balaeniceps rex. Next base: position 66,553 of record VYZW01023896.1, read on the forward strand.
CACGTATGCTGTGCCCTGGCTTGCTGACTAAGGGCTAAATAAAAGAAAGGACGGAAGTACCTACTTCCATCAGGACAAGATTTCCAGCAGGGTACCGTAACGCAAGCGGACAGCCTAAGCAAAAGCTATATATATACCACATATATAGTGCTGCTTAGTTCTGTCTCACCCCTAGTTTCACCTTTCCTTGCAAACATCAGTACGTCAGATCTGGTTCCGTTAGACATGCCAGAGGTTCGCAGCTCCAGGCTTTGCTGGAAGTGGCTGCCAGGGTCACAAGTGTGCGTGGGAGAGGAGGGGACACAGCCTCACGGCCATCAGTTCCACCGTGCAATTACAATGTTACTGCTGCGGCTGAACAGCAACCCGACACAGACCAAGAATGAAACCCTCTCTCAATGAAATTCCAACCGAAGGACCCCTCAGACAAAATGTAGTTAAGAAGATTTTCCTATTCTTCAGGAAAATTCCAGGCTAAGCTGTTCATTGTCAGCAGGCTCTTCTTTGCACTGCGCTAGAGCTGGAGTGCTTAAGCAGCAAATTTTCAGCTGCAGTCAGTAGCTCCTGAATCCGATGGCACGAGACGGCAACTGCTCATCTGTTTGCACCGTAATACAGATTCAAACTGATTCAGAATGAAGTGTGATTTTTGCTACAGGTTTGTGCATAAGCATACCCCTGAAAATCCCTTTCCATTGCTCTTTACTTACCTATTTCTTAAACTCTCTAAAAGCAAGTGCAGCCTACCTGGGATTCTTGTTGTTCAAACTTAGTGCAATTTCATTAACGGCATGCGGATGTGACATGACCATATTGAATCCATACTGAAAAGAGAAGGGGAAAACATTGTTTCAGTTTGGAGACTGAAATTATTATTATTTTTAAAATCCAACAAATCACACATCTCTGACCAGATCTGGCGGCAGTCTTTCATAACGCCGTAAGCCAAACAAAATGTTGTCGAGTTTACCAAGTCAGCCAGCACACCTCCATCTACCACCGTGCCTAACAACTTCTCTGCCAGTAACAGTGTCAAAAGTACTCGGTTTGGCCACATCAGCCAACAAAAAGGGGTCTAAGAGCTGCTCCTACACCACTGCCAACCTCTCGGCTCATCCCTTCCTCTCCCTCCTCTTTTTTTTCTGACTGTCAGGTGCACCATTTACTCTCTAAAGAGGAATTTGCAATTCAGCTGCCAGAATCACTTCTTTTCCAGCATGCATGCTGCCATAGAGCGACGGCATCATGCAGTTATTGCTCGAGTACTGCTGGCTTTGCTCTCCAAAAATGAAGAAAGAATTGCTTTGGAAAATACTGTATTGGTTATTAGTACAAGATCGTTATTTGCATCCTTCCCATCAGAGGTAAGAAACCCTGTAAATCCCAGGGAGCTGGTATCCCCAAGGGCAGAGTTCACATCGGCAGCCGTGTTAGAAATAACCTCGTACGACCATACAACTCGTAATAAAGGTGTTTTTACGTGCTTTGAAGCACATAACTTTTAGCTGTTACTGTTTTAGCAAAAAATCCCAAGTCTCTGCAGCTCCCTGGGCATGCCGTATGATCACAGCATCCCACCGAAGAGAAAAGAAACTCATGAAAATAAGATTAGCTTTGGTCTAGTTTATTCTTTGACTTGCAGTTACTGCAATCGCCTTGCAATAAACATGTAGCAAGAGTGAAAGCTTGGGATTTTCCACCGGTGTATAGCTCTTCTGAAAAATTCTCCTATTTCCTAAGCGTTAGTACTAAATTCTGAGACAAATGATAACTTCAGTTGTGTGGCTGCATGTCTAACCAGTCAGTGCAGACTGAGCCCATCACCGCCAACAGGAACTGGCCCAATGTGCGCACGCTCTTATCTGCGCGTGTCTTCGCATCTGCACTAGATCATCTGCAGGGGCACGCAAGGACTGCGTGATATTGCTCCCAGCTACGCTGCCCAAGAATGAGTAGGAATTCAAACCTTTGCATCGGTTTTACCTTAACCATTCACCACTAACCTTTTCCTCCCCCCTCCCAACAACAAAACAGTTATGTGCTCCAAAAGAACAAAAAGGGAAATACCTGGTAATTCATTATGGCCCGTAAACACATGATGCAGACATGAACATCATCTTTTTTACTCACTAATCTGGAATTTTTTAGTGTTCTTCGGCTTGGCAAGGTGTTATACCTGCAAAGAAAAACAGCTCCCATCAATCACAAGACTATTTTTAGAATAAAGGAATAGAAATACTCCTCCAGCGGGTGAAAATGTAGGCATCTTTCAGTTCTGCAGAGCAGGCGACCATCGGACAATACACATGCAAATAAAGCAGAAAAAGGGTCACCGGCTGTTTACACTGGCAGCGTACGAAGCTCCAGATGCACGGCTCCACGGCTGCCTGCCGGCCACCGCTGCCCGGCCCCGGGCCAGCACAGACCACGAGCTGCCGGTCTCAGCCCTTCCACCCGGCGCAGCCGATGCCGCCAGCCACAGCACAACTCCTCCAAAGCCAGGTACCTCCACCTCTGGGGGCACGCAACGGGGAGAGGACGATCCACCCACAACCAGAGGTATGCCGGATTTTTTTCCAGGCGCTTTACTCTGCACGAGCAACGGCCCAGACTTTGAATGGAACTGAACATTCGTAGGCATCAGCAAATGTATTAATTCCCGCTGCATTTCATTTAAGAATGGTGCCTCTCTTCTATCCCGCAGCTGAGCTTTCTGAAAGCCCTCCAAATTATTTGAGGAAAATACAGCCCTTAGGAACTTCCCTCAGAACAGAGGCATTAATTATTTTAATTGTAACCCCTAACTGGTAAATCAACCTTGAATTCAATTAAATAAGTACCCGGCATAAACACAAAGGGAAATCTTTAAAATCTGTCATTTCTACAGCATAGTAAATGAAAACCACATTTCAGCTCTTCCTGAGATACTGCTTATTTTCTTTAAGAAAAAACATGCTTCACGAGCTGAGCACAGGAAATTGGAGACAAGGAGACGGGCTGCCATATGAAATACATGCATGTTCTTACATATGTGAAATTTAATAAGCAATGAGAGGATTACGATTACAGTCAAGAAACTCTTTTGACAGTGACGCACTAACTGCTCCTATCAGCCGATGGTGCCCGTGGTGCCGCCGCCCTGCCCCGGTGAGCCCCGGGACCAGCACAGCACGCAGGACAAGCCCCATCCAAACTGCGGGGGGTCTGTGGGCCCCCCCCGGCTGGGCCAGGGCCACGGAGGTTCTCTGCAAAGCTGTGCAGGCTGCCCCGAGATGCCCCAGCCAGCGGCACCGTGGGCGATGCCGACAGCGAAGGTGAAGGGCGGTGTTTGGGGTTGGAAAAACACATTATTTATCCTGCTTCCCCAATTTACAGTGTAAAAACAGCCCAGAGAGAAGGTCCAAGCAGGTTTTCAGTTAGTCGCAGGGCTGCAGCATCCAGAGATTTGCTCCTGGTTTACACCTATGCAGGTGAGAGCAGAGACCAGAAGGGCATCGGCTCGCCGGCTCGGAAGCTAATGAAACCTCTAGGCAGGCACAGTAATCCTTTTGCACTTCCAACTATCACACTCGGGCCTGAAAATGGAGGAAGACAGTATAAAAATCGGCTGATAGGAAGACAGAAAGAAAAACGACGTGATGCACGTGCAGTGATGTGCAAATTCTGAAATTTGTTATGCAAAGAGCAACTCCTCTGGGGGAAGAAAGAGAAATTCATAGATGAAGCTTGACTGGTGGAGTAATACAACCTCCAGTAAAAGCAGGGCTTCTTCAGACGACTGCAGCTGGCCTCGCACTTGCCAATGCCACCTTTGCAGCCTGGGGAACATACACGGGAAGGCTTTTCTTCTCTTTGATTCGGGGAAACAACTGCAGTGGGGAAAGCTTCTGGATTACAGCATCCTTAGCTCTCACTCAGTCCCTAACCAGGAGTTAAACGAATCAGTGCTGGCACCCAGCAGTGACTCAAAGCACCACTGCAAACACACGCCAAGGCAGGGCGAGAAGGTGAGCTGGAGAACGGGAGAGCTTCCAGGGGACACACAAACCCAGGCTTTTCCATCTGAGAACCATCCCAACACTCCAAGAAAGTCATGGAGGGAGTCAACGGGGAACGATCTGTCGTCATTTCTCGTAACATGGGAACTATGTGGCATCACATATAATTACCAGGTGACAGGATCAAAGCAAACCTGGTAATTTTCAAGGCACTCCTCTACACAGTGCTCCAGAGAGCAGGAGCTCTTCAGCATGACTGCTGCGGAGCCCAGAGCCTGGCACGGGCTCCAAAAGCACTTACACCAATTCACAGAGGAAAAAAAATCCATCAAGGACTATTAAACACGAGATGCAATCCTTAGATCAGGATGCTTAAACCTACAGACTGCTGGAAGCAGGAGCATGTACCAGGAGAAACATCACCGGGTACCTGCCTCGCTCGTACTAAGCAAGTGCAAGTTATTTGTCTAATCTGTGCTACTCATTTTGTTTAAAAAAGAGGTGTAGCTTTTAAAATCAGTGAATAACATTATTAATGATGATGATAATAACAATAATAGTAAAGATTAATAATAAATACATGAACAAATAATAACAGACTCACTCTCCAACACAAAGAACATCCTTGCAAATTTTCTCACTTTAAATGTACAAAACCAAACGAATGAGCTAGCTGGTACGAGGGTCCGGGCGGACCGTGTGCCGGGCAGCCCCCCCAGCTCAGCAGCACCCTCACTGCGTCCGCCTGCGTGGCTGCAGGAGCCTTCCCTGCTCCGCAGCTCCAGCACGGGATGAGAGCAGAACATGCAGCGAGCTCCGGAGCATGGTGCAAAAGCACTCTGCCCACGGAGAGCTGGTGACTCTGGGGCTTCAGCAATCACTTCCCTTTGCTTTCATTTTCCAGGAGTGCCGAGATGAAAGAAACCCCGAAATTCAAAGCAGAATTCAGTCAAACTGCTTTTTTTCCCCATATATATGTATGCATAAATCAGCTCAGGGCACTCCAGACGGATTTCAGGTTTGCAGGAAACATGACCTAGTTTTGCCTGAGCCAGAGCGAGCGGTTAAGGCTAGGTTTCGGGGAGCAGCCCCCGAGGAGGGGCGCAGGCTGTGCCTCGGAGCACCCCGACAGGATGAGGCTGCTCCCCACGCTGCGGGGCTGTCCCGGCTGGCCCCGAGCCACCACGAGCACTTTGGATGGGGTGCTGCGCTGCACCTCGCACCCGGGCTCCGGGACACTTTGTCCAGCTGCTCCTGGTGGGAACGGGGCCAGCCAGGGAGCTCCAGCCAGGGCTGTCCTGCTGTCCTGCCTGCGTCCCTGCGGACTGCCCACACACAGACCCTGCGCTCAGGGACTCATTCCTCTTCCAAACCTCCCTTCCTGAGACAAAAGAAGAGCAGTGCGACCTTCACCCGGGAGCCCTACACTGAGTCCGAACTGGGAAGTGTGGAAGTGCTGCCAGTGTTGGCTGGAGAAGGTGTAACCACACCGCACTAGTGTATTTCCATACATCCATTTCACTAAATATGAAAAACACTGCAATAAAAAGATTTAAAAGTCATTTCTGGTCATACAGAGATCATTCCTACAATGACTTATCTCAGTTTTGAACTACTAAAGGCTGCATACATTATTTTCCTTTAAATTTTAAATAAGCAGAGTAATTAGATCTTTATCATTCCACTGATAGAAGGAAAAAAATCTTCCTCAGTGCCTGGTGTATCGAATGCTTAAATTTCAGAATGCCTGTAAATATCTCACGGAGTTTTGTCAGCTGTAACAAATGGGAGCAAGTGCCTTAAACTAATAAAAGATGACCATAAAGCCAGAATTTGGCATTTCCAGTCGCTTGGGGAGTGAGGAGAAATAGAATCGAGGAGCAAAGATGCTCTGCAATGCAGCAGGACCCTGGAGCACGCCGGGTTTGATCTCCCTGGGAACTCAGCCTGGGATCCAGCCGCCTGGACGGAGCCTTCCCAGGCTGAGAGATGCTCTCCTCTACACCTCTCGCTACCCACACGGCTTCCCGGGCACCTAATCCAACCCCGGCTCTGCAGAGCAATGCAGGCACCAAAAGGAAGGTCTGAGGTGAAGACAATATTTGCCTCTTCTGAAGAGGTGGAAAAGAGCCACAGAAACCCAACAAGGGCTGCAGACATCCCGTACGGCACTACCTGCCCGCAGCCAGGGAGCTGGTTTGAAGCCTGGAGATGTTCACTTGGAGGATTCTCACGACCAGCCAAACAGGCAAAGGCAGAGGTAGCTGTTGTGTTCTCTTCCCAAAAGCCAAGATGACCCTCGCCTCTGGGGGCTCTGCCCCGGGGCAGGCACACACCTCGCCCTGCGCCCTCTCTGCAGCAGTCCTCCTGCCTTCCCCACCCGTCCTCCTGCCTTCCCCCCACTGCCGCACGTCCCCAGCCGGCGGTGTGTTATTCGGTGAGACCGTCAGGGATACTCAGAGCCCACACCCTCCGGCTCGCAGAGCTTCCACCCCTGTTAGTTTACAATTAGGCTGAGAAACGGGTACAGAATATGCAATCGAGAGCTGCAGTGCGGAGAAAATATCTCAAGCACAGATGGGATTCTGCCCTAGATTTAGATCGCTTCCCTTCAGCAGATGCAAATTTCTTCACACAGACATGAATGCCAAGAATTAATAAGGATTTTTTGTACAGAAACTCTTTTACAACGACTCTGCGCACTGGAACTAAGGCTCAAGGTGCTTTCTCTGTAGTAGTGGCAATTGCAACGACCCTCATTTGTTTCCCTCCTAAAGGCAGGGCAGACTGGCGGTAGCTCTAACACCTCCCTTTACGCAACATGAGCCAAGCCAGGGTGGATGATCTTCTTTTGCTTTTATTTAATTTCTTGTTACTAAACGTTAGGCTGATCCGAGCATCTGGATGAATCGTTGGGTTTGATTTCCTGTCTGCTGCAGGTCAAAGATTATGTCACCAAGAGTATATTTATCCTGGTAATTAAAGTCAGATGGTTCCTCTTTTATTTCCTCTGCCCCTCCTTTAAAGAAGAACTATAAAAACTTACTTCTGAAAAAAGCAGAAACAGAAAACCTGACCATGTGCAAGCTCCTGCAGCGCGTAATGCTTTCCTCCTGCCAGCCACGGGCGGCGGGTAGGGGATGCCACGCGTGGGGAGGGAGCTGCTCCGCAGCTTCGTGCTCCGCTGCTGGAGGCTATGGGCAAGTAGGCAGGATGGGGCATTTCCACAGCCGGGACACTGCACCCGGGTGGGAAAACCAACCTCCGTTAAAACCGAGGCTAAATCTGTGCTGAAATACACAGTACGGTTTAAGGTTCCTTTTCTCGCCCAGATCTGTTCAAGAATAACGCATTCATCTTTTTTATTCACTTTGTTAACAATTTAGTTAATTCGGTGCTTGTGAAGGCACTGCCATCATGTCTCCGGAGACCAGGCTGCGCTTTTACCCACCAGCCTCCTAGAGAAAGGTGAGAAGGACCATTCAGCCCAGCCAGCCTGAAGAAATTAATTTTGAAAAACTACTCCTGCCTCCATGTCCACGTTACTTTGTTAACGTGACCAGCCAGAACCGCTGAAAATGTCCAGTGTGTCCTGGACTCATCCAGCACTTTGTACAACCGAGACCTAGAAAACACAACACGCAAGGGCATCTTCTGGTGCGAAACAGCTCACACCGACACTGAAGACCCCCAGACGGATAATTAAAACACCAACGCAACAAATTGGGATACCCAAAGTAAATGAAAGCCCTTTCCACCACAGTAAGTGAGCACAAATCTCAATACAAACTCCTGCCACCTCCACCAACTGCAGTGGGAGGACTTTCGTGCTTAAAACGAGGACGTGTGCCCAGTCCAATGGGGTAGACGTCTAACGCACTGCGTCAATAACGAATACAAGTTCCAGCTGGTTTCTCCTATCACTCTTATTATCTGCTAAAGAATATCATGCCCTCATCTGTCCACAGTGGCTCCCTCAGAGTAGGGGCAAGGAGAGTGGAGGACAGCCCAGGGTGGACCTCACCACGCCCGTGGCAGCTCGCCCAGCTCCGTGTGGGCTGGGACTCCTGGTTTTCATTGCGGTTTGGTGGGTTTTGGATTGTATTTCTGTGATTCTGTTGTTGCTGGTTTGGAGGAGGTGGTGTTTGTATTATGAATGTCCTTCTGACAGCAGAAAGGGACTTCAGAAGAGCAAGGTCTTGGTGCTTCCTACTAACTTTGGGTTTCTCTGATCTCCTCTTACAGCAAGTTACAAGCTGGGTCTGCTGGACATGGGGACCCTGAAATTGCACCCCCTCTGCAGGGGACGAGGCCTGGAGAGGGAAAGACCACGAGCCTGTGCTCGTGGTGGCCCCCACAAGCGCTAAAACCCGTGAGGTGCAATCAGCTCCTCCGCTCATGCAAGGGCATAAATATCTGCCCTGGGCGAGCCAGAGCAGGTGGCTGTGCTGCCCGATGTCTCCTTTCTGCCACTTCAGACACGGGCGACAAAGCTGGTTTTTGCTACAAATGTAAAGAAAATAAATGACTTTGAGCCTGCTGGTTGTGTCTTCATCTGAAAGGATCTGGGAAAATTACTAATCCATAAAGCCGAGGAGATATTTGCTGCTTAAAGAAGGCAAGAAAAGAAATCGCAACAGCCAGTTTTGGTCTCCCTCCCTCCTCCCAGGCTACGCAGCCGGTGCGTGACCACAGATGTAAATGCAGACACAGGTGGTGCTCAGCTCTGCAACGTAACTTCCAGCAAGGGAACGAGCGTCTTTCTTCACCTCTGTACGCAAACACAGATGGGTACTGTAGGGGATTCTCCCCAAATTCGACCAGGGAATTTACCTACAAACACCCCCACAACACCGCCAAGCAGGCGAGGCGAAAAGGGGTGCACGCTGCGGAGCGACCCTCGGCTGCCAGAGACACCGCTGCCTGCCTAATGCCTGTCCGAGGTCTGTAAAAATCGTGGTCTTCAGGTAGAGAAACCAGAGGAATCACAAGACCGACAACTGACCGCTCAAAAATACGCTCCGTTAAATTAGCAAGTATCTGACAAACGTTACGACGGCAAAGTCAGCTGGGCCCTGAGCTGTGAAAGCGTTAACGGCAAAGCCCAGTTCATTGCAGCCTAAGAAGCGGTGCCAAATTGGAGTCCAGTTATTGACTGCATTCAAAGCCCATTTATGGACTGAGATACATTTGCCTGGATCACTCTCTCCTTATGGACTCCACAGATTTTGAAGAGAGAAATGAAGTTTCTCAGTTCAATCCACATAAAAACTGAAGTATTTGACTCGGAAGAAAGGGAATTTCTAATGGGCTGGGACATTACAAAGTCTGCATTAATATTTATCTGACAGGAGAGTATTGCTCTCATGTGAAAGTAATGCTCTTTCCCCCCAAAAAAGCAGCAATAAAATCCCCAAAGGTTCATCCCCGTTTTTATCCTTCTGCCCTCATTTTGGTGTTTGCCTCCCAAATCCCTGTGCCTCCTCTTAAAAAAAAAAACCCCAACCCTCAGTTGCCAAGGAAACCCAGTGAGCAGGGAATTGGCAGGGTTTAGCACTACTAAAAAGAGCTACGGGAAGCCAGTTAAAGTCACAATTAGCAATGGACAGCCTCAGCCACGCAAACGAACAGACCGAAAGCCCCCCTGCCCACGTCACCGCCGGCTGAGCTCCCACCGCAGCAAGCTTGCCCTGCCTGGCTGCAAGGGAACTGCTCACTACGATGGAGCCGCATCGTTTGCAAGCGTGCAAGGGGTATAACCCCGCCAGTACATCCTAGCATCGCTCTGTGCTCACCTCCTATTCCTTTCGCTGTAACTAAATGCGTACAGCACAGATCAGCTGCGACCGTGCAGGGTCCTGGGGGCTACAGCAGGTTTACTGCTATTGAACCCTGAGGACAGGCAGGAAAGCTGGTGCCATGACACTGCCACACCAGCACCAAAAATGAGAAAAAACAGTGCTAAAGCTGGCCCGAAACACTGTCTCCCCAAATCTTCTTGCTGTTTTAATAAAAAGGAATCCAGGCCAAATCTGTTTTCATTTTTCATACTGCTACGGCACAGCAGGGATGAGTCCAGCTCCTGAATTTTGAATTACCCTGTTAAGATTGTCAGACTTCTCCTTTTTCATCCAAGAGGGAGGACCGCTTCTTCCTTTCTCTCCATTGTAATGGTTTTAATGGTAACAAAGACAGAAGAGGAGCTTCCACACAGAAGAACCTATGGCCTGGGTCTCCGCATGTCCCAGACACGTCGTCTACCCAGCGACGGGGCAGGAACCTCCTGGTTTTGACCAGAAACACCATCCTGCACACCCTCCTCACTTGATGAGCACCTAGCTTGTTCTCAGGAAAAGATTCCGTTTCAGTTAACCAATATTCACTAATTGTACAAAAAAGCCCTTCTTAAAAACTTCCCACCTACTTGTAGCTTTTACTTTTTTTAATACACATAGTCCCCAGCTATTGAAAAAGTACACATTTTAAAACACAGATTTTTTTTTTTTTTTTAACGAAACACAAACCGAAGATGCTAATTCCAAATACATGATGGACAGTGTCTGCCCAAGCTGCCCCGACACAAAGATGGCTCTGCAGGCAGGAGAGGGCACTCGGCTGAAAAACACTCTGCTAGGTTACATTTCTGTGCCAGTGCTGGATATGTGTGAAGTCTCTATTTGTAACAAAAAAGATGAAATAACATGGACAACGAGTAAGGGCTCTACTTCTTAGGTATGAAACTAATACTACTATTTGCAATATGATAAGGAAAACTAGTATCTTGTTTCAAAGTGAAACACATTTTATTTTCTTTTAGAAAACCCCACTCTACAGAAGCAAGCTACACTTTGAAGTTATAATGTGATAACCACACGTTTTGGAGGCTGAAAACTCCCCCTGATGCTCAGGCAGTCGCTTTACCAAGACGTATGATTACTAGATTATACGGCATGGGGAGCAGCGCTAGCCACGCGGCTCCCATGCCCTGCACAGCCCGTGCGGCGTGTAACTTTGCACCTGGGACTTACGAGATTTTCCGGCTCGAAGCCTCATCAGCAGAGCGCAAAGTGAAGCTGCTCCAGAGGCAGTTGGCTGAAAAGCAGCTCTGGCGGCATGTGAACTGAAGTTGTTCAGGCAGAGAAACCAATCTGATGGTACGTGGAAGGTGGATGAGAGCAGAGGAGGGAAGGAGGCGAGAGAGAGAATTGGAGAGGAGCATTTGAAAGAGGGAGGGGAATGAAGGATGCAAGGAAGGAGACAGTGAAATGGAAAATTAAAAAGGTAAGGAATAAAGGGGGATGTGAAAAAGGAAAAAGGATGGAAGGAAATGAAGAGAAAAAAATGTAAGAGACATGTAATGTATACCTGACTTACGCATCTCTAGTGTAACTAATCACAAGCATGCTTCCCAAAGACAGAGAGCAGCACCAGACATCCTCCTGCGAGCACAAAATTCTACCATTTCTCTGACACAGTAATTAACAGATCAAAGAAAACCAAAACCACTAAGAACACCTTTGCAACATTTAAAAACAAAACAAAAAAAAAACCCAACTGGTCAGGTGATTTTGATTTTGCTGCACTGCACAGCCTCTATCTCTTTACCAGAACTGTGTGTCTGTCTCCCCGTCTCCACTGCCTGAGGGCTGTGAACTACATCTTCCAGGTATCACACCCGCTACCGTGCCGGCTGTAGGCGGAAGGCACTCACTTAACATCAACTAAAGAGCCAACATTACCACTGACCGACAAACCAAAACAGAACCTCAACTGGAAGATGTAGGAAAAAGCTGCAAGTCCTCACTGGCTCCATCTTTTTTGGACTCCTTTATGCTCACAGGACTATGTAACAAAACTCCACAAAAGCCAAAAAAAAGTGAAAAAGCATGTGAGTAAATGCCATTCAGCACTCTGAGCCGTGCCCCTAGGTAACAGTACTGCTAGTCTAAAGGTGCTGTTTAGCATGTTTTATAATAGCGAAGCATCGAAGGAATGTAACAGAGTTGACTGCCATTCAGTCCTGGGACGTGATCCTGCCTTTTCCACAAACTAAAAAAACCCAGTATTCGGAAAGAGAGACTTCACAGTAAAGCCTGGGGTGGTGCTAGTATTACAGCGGGTTTAAAGGATGGAAGTGGCCTTTTAAAAAAAAAAACAAAAAACACACCAAACAAACAAACAAACAAACAAAAAAACTCTTGTTCATAGCAGCATGGAAGGAATGTGCTGCTAGAAGAGACCTTTTTGGACAAGACACCAGGTCGGAGCCCCAGACTGGCTGGGTCCATGGAAATCCTGAGGCACTCTTTGGAGAAGAGGAATTGCTTCCTCTGTGCAAGCCACACTGCACCTGATGGAAACGTATCGTGCATCCTTAGCTCATTCTGCCGTTGGAAAGGGAGGCAGAGTTATTCTTGTCTCTTCCTCAATTGCTGTGTAACGCTGCCCCGTGTTTCCAGCCTAGCACTTCTTTCCACCTCAAAACCATCAGTACCATGACACGTTTCCTATACATGTCAAGCCTGTACTGTGAAAAGAGGGAAGATGAAAAATATTCTAATTGGAAAACCGTACTGCCTCCTCTCACCCAGGCACTCGCTGTTTGCAGGTCACCCACTGCCTGATTTAACTCCTTACCGTAAAGTTGAGTGTCTGCCGGAGCGGGAAATGCTGTTGCCAACCGGCGAGGGTAAATTACTGCCCCTGTGCAGGTCCTCAATAGATCGGCTCCAAGGTTTGGACTTGTCCATCGAGTTTTCCACATTGTTCTCCAAACTTTCAAAGTCAAACCTGAAAGGAAACAGAAATTCCAACGCTGGGTTAGACAGAAAAGATGCACACAGCATTTTCCTTCCTGTTCAACAACTGCAGATTTTAGTAGGTCCCAAAAGATTACAAAAAGAAAGGAAGAAAGCAATGCAGGCCAACTGCCCTTCGGCTGCGATTCAGTGCGAGCTTCAAACGCACAGTGCAGCAAATCTGGACCTTGGCAAAGGGAGCAGCTAACCACACGGGCATACAGTTTCAGAAGGATCAAACAGCTATGTATAATTCTGCTTCAGTGTAAAATAAATACAACATTGGCTGCTTTGCTGATGATTAGGCCTGCCTTGAAGGAAAGAGGGAGAATGCTTAAAGCTGTCTCCATTTTATTTCAATAAATCAATACATTGTGCGAGTACTAATTCAGTTTCCTCCGTCAACATGTGACCGAGCATTTACACTGGCTTGCTGGCCCTCTCGAATCTCCCAGCATATGTAATACATTACCATAATCATTACAGATTTTCTTTGATTTCTGACTCGTTGCCCATTGTACTGCTATTTCAAGCAAAAATTGCTTGTTCCCCTTACAGCTTTTGAGGTTATTACTCATGTTTACCACGTTAGAGAGAGGAAAAACCCAGCAAGCTAACTTGCATACATTTGTAGAATTTTAGGAAGAAAATCTTTATACAAACACTTCTTTCTGCTGTGCACAGTTTTTTCCAGCGTTAGTAACATTTTAAAACATGTAATTTTCCTTCATTAATTTTATTGCAACCCCACCAAAAATCTCTTTTCTGTGCGATGGTATATATACATCTGATGGCGTCTCTTCTAAAAGTAAATCGTCAACTCTTCTCAGCTCGAGTTCCTAACTACAACAGTATCTTTAACCTACCGTTTCTTTTCATACAATTTTGTGCAAGAATCTATTGCTACGATATCCTGAAGTGAAAGCCTGTGGATATACAAAACAAGATCCTCAGCTGAACATCTATTTCAAATTCTGTGATATTAACGACTAATGAAAGCTGATTTTTTCCCCGACAGTTTTAACAGAGTACATTTAATGAATTATTTCCTAAATGACTAAATCTGACTCCCAGCTAACCAGACGGCAGAACTGCAAGAGCTTATTTCATAGTCCTCCTGACTTGCAAAATCACCTTGAAATTCCTACCCGTGTCTGTCAGCGCAGCTACTGCGCACAACGCCGACAACTGTGCTTGCCGTGAGCCTTGTGAGAAGCGGTGGATGCTGCTTTGAACATGGTAGGCGGTATTACAATTCCTTGGGGTCAGACACTAATTGCAAACCTGTTTCTAAGGAAGCCTGCATGCTTCCGCACGTTTGTTGAATGGTTTTGCACTGTACTCCTAAGACGGTCAGAGGCCAAAGCTAAAAAATATGTCAGCACAGTCTTAGAGATAAATAATCTCAAGGCTTAAACTTAGGCTTTTTTTTTTATCTGCAACATGTTATGATCCAATGGTTTCAGATTAACATTACCATTTTCTCTGCTCTAAGGTACATACATAGCATTACACCAAGCTGACGGCAGGAAAGCTAAACTAAAGGAGGGTAGATTTTAAACTAAAGGAGGGCAGATTTAGGCTGGATAGAAGGAAGAAATGTTTTACCCTGAGGGTGGTGAAGCACTGGCACAGGTTGCCCAGAGAGGTGGTGGAGGCCCCATCCCTGGAAACATTCCAGGTCAGGTTGGACGGGGCTGTGAGCAACCTGATCTGGTTAAAGATGTCCCTGCTCACTGCAGGGGGTTGGACTGGATGGCCTCTACAGGTCCCTTCCAACCCAAAGCATTCTATGATTCTAAGCTCTGCTAGAAAAGCTGAGCTTCTGCCCCAGCATTTCCCTCTCCTGCTCTGCAGAGACAGCAGGAGCCTGGCTTTGCCTTGCAAGCCCGGAGAGTACCAGGCATGTCTTACTTACGTGACTGCATACTGTGCAAACGACAAGTACTCCACCAGAACATCCAGGCCTTTGTTTTCTTCATTCAGGAACTCCCTGACCCATCTGTTGGAAAAATCATTAGACATCAGAGCGTTTCACGGGCTTTGTGCAGTTACAGGAATTCTTGTCAGATAAACTAGAGATAGATCCATTGCGGGAAAGGCAGCACTGCTGAGCAAAACTTTGCTTTCTCACTCAGGAAAAGGACTTTTTAAAAATGCCCTTTATTATTTAGAGGACTTAAAACCAGTCCTTTAGAGGACTTTACAAATGTACTGAAATGAGCTGCTTTGCAGCACCACGATGGGAAAAACATTCCACCAAACAAAAAAAGCATAAAAACCCCTATGCGCACTCCGCGCTGCTCAGAAACCAGACGTTTGCTCTTCTAAGTTCCGAGCTCCGGAGTCTGTAAGTGCCTTTCCCACCACAGCGGTGCCACTGCAAGAGGGCCATGGGTGCGCTGGGGAGCTCGGCTGCCGCCCAGCTTCGCCCCAAACCCAGGCTCATCTCCTCCTGGGCAAACACCGCTGTGCAAACCGCCAAGCGGTGGTTACAGCCGCCTTCTAACGCAGGAGTCACAGGGACCTGGTTTATTTTTTCCCACATCCTGATCTCTAGCAGTATTTCAAAAGCATATGGACAGCACACCAGCAAAAGAGTAATAGCACCGAGGGTGAGATCTGACATCCTGGATGTACATTTAACAGTAATTTTGCCTTCTCTTTTTAAAACATGTTAACCTATTACTGTGAGTTTTGGTCCCTGAGACTTAAGTAAAATAATCTTCAATTCAGAAAAGCCTGTTTTCTTCCAAAGCTTTCAAAAACTCAAAAATGCCAAGTGAAGTTTGAAAATCCATACATCTGTGGGGCAAACCCAGGCGAGCTAGGAGCCTCAGCACAGCCCCAGCTCAGCTCTCCTCCAAACCCCAGCCAGGAGTGGGTTCGGTGCCACTGGAACGAGTGGGGGGCCAGGGGGGGAAGTGGGGCTCTGGGCTCGCTCTGCCTCCGCGGCCTCGCAGCTATGGATCCCCTGCTCCCAGCAGAGTGGGAATTCATTACTTCTGAGTTATTCTAGTCTTCAGGCTTTAAATCTTCTGCTGTTTACCTGCTAAAATAAACAACCTGGCATTTTTATAAAATGTATTTTGAAACACGTCTTTCAGCCAAGTGAACCAAATCAATAAGCATTGGTCTTGTCAGCCTCCTTTATTTATCTGGTGCACTGCCACGGTTCCTTCTGCGCACCCATGAGCCATCACAAATCTGCCGAGTGTCATGCTTCGGATGCCCTGAGTCTTTGGTGGGGAATCTTTTGTGTTGGAAAACAAGGGAAAACATGGGAAAACATAGTAGGAGCCAGAGCAGGGGAGCGGGAGAAATTTGTTGGAAATATTTGTCCCGGCATGCCACGCTGGGAGCCGGCTCCCACAGAGAGAGAATGGCTGTTCCTCCCTGTTTAAAATGCCCTTGTTTCCACCAAATAACAGCAGCAACCTGTAAATCGATGTAATTGAGCTGGACACAGTGTGTGATCATGAAACAAAACGCTGAAGAAACCTTCCTGGCTGATGTACCAGTGCTAACCGGCTTCTGGTCCTGAGCCCCAAAGCAGAGAGGTGAGACCAGTGGAGACGTGGATGGGAACGGCATGTTCAATAAAAATCTGAAGTCTCTGCCATTCTTTTACTTGAGCTATTTGAGAGGAGTTTTGTGCTTTGTAGAAGCAAAATACTGGGAATATTACTCACAGCCAGGCTTCATGAACTGCATCATGTTAAAGCTATAAAACAGCATGGGGGGGTTGTATATATATATATTTATAGCTGCAATACTATTACTATTCTGGACACAGTCATGCTCACTGCTGCTCTAACTGACTTAGGGTGAGCAGAAGTTGACTGCAATCTTTTCGCAGCCTTCACGGAGATGTGGATGAACCCTATCGTGAAAGGATTAAAGCTGAATTATTTTCCTGAGATGCCCAGCTATCCCTCAACTGAGCCCTTCAGGCTTTAACGATCAATCAAGCGGTATCACTGCTTGACATGCAAAGAGATATTTACTCAAAGGCATCCATCAGTAGATGTAAAAAAAAAAAATCTTAGACCAGAGGACATAAAAAATTCTTACCCAATGTGATTTGTTCTTAAAGAAATTTCCAGTTCTCGGAGTACTTGAGTAGACTCTTGGACTCGTCTTCTGAATTTCTGTAATTGAGTGAGCAGGCAAAAATAACAATTAGACTCATGTGATGCTATTAAAAATATCAACATCTCACGCAGTGCAGAATGAATAAACAAAACATTAAGGTAAACTGAGAACCCCTCCAAATCCTGAGGAATGCAAGAACAATAGTCCGGCAGTCAAGAAAAACATACTCAGAAAAATAACTTCTGTTCCCATGCACATTTTTGAGTTTCCAGGATTAAGAAAATTAAAAGCCTGTAGATAAATAAACATTCCTTTACAATACAAGCTTTGGTTTAGTATCAAACTCTCCATTGAGAACTACAGTGTCTGGGCTTTACTCTCAGCCTGGTGCTTTAATCTCACTTTCAAGACTTTACACCCACACCAAAAAACCTGCCATGATTTCTATATAATTACCAAATCTCTGGGTGCGAGCCAATAATGAAATACCCATGTGCTGCCATCTGCATGCTTTAATAATTTGTGCACACTAAATTGTGTCTGCAAAAGTAGATGCTGGGAAAAGGCCATAAAACATCAGAAGTAAAACACTGGGCAGCAACGCAGCAGAAAGATGAGGTTTCATGTCATCTCCAAATGGGAGCAGAAAGGGTGACCTGGGAGAACCTCACTGGGACACAGTGAGAGCCCGACTTCACGGCTCATAGCAGGCACCGATCATGGCAGAAGACCTCTAAGTGCACACCAACTCGTCTCGAGTCAAGCAGCTCCTCTCCATCCTCTGCAAAATCAACTTGCAGCAGGGCTACCTTTGGTGTGCAGACAGAGCAAGCAGCAATGCCTCCTCCTCTCCCAGCTGGAGAAAGACTGTCATCTTCTCACCTGCCTGGGGCTCCTTGCCCATGGAAATGTACTAAAACAGATGGATAAATTATTCTGGAGCAGTTGTTTTGGTAAACTCTCATTCGTGAACAAGCTAAATGAGGGCAGAAGTGGATGGACAATGACAATCATCTCGGAATTGCAGTACTTAACAACCAACCTGGTCATCAGTTATCACACACACAGACTCGATGTGTTTGGGAAGGACTTATAAATGCTTAGGATGGAAGCGATGCTGCTGCAAGTAGGGCTATGCTCTGAATACTCGGGAAAAAAGGGTTTGTTCTCAGTGCACCACAATAAACCCGCAATCAAGGGGACCACTTGGCAGTTAATCATTCTCCTGAGTTCATTTATTGAGGTGAAGATGATGAAAGGATAGGATTTACCTTGCCTTGCTGACCTATGTGAAAATTATCAGCTGCCTTTTTCACCAGGGTTTTATCACGTGCCCGTTAGCACCACTGGCTTACCTGAGGTAAGACTAAACCCCAGCTCAGAAAGCCACCGGCAGACTGAAATACAAGTCTCACTGTAAAGTCCTAGTAGACACAAAGCACTATTAATTTTTACCTTCAAATAGCTAGTTGAGATCAGACACACAGTTTCTCTGGACCTCAGTTAATTAGCTCAGAGTACAAAAACACAGCGCCTTCTCTCCTGAGAGAGTTTACGCAACATAACTGCAAGCAATATAAAACCTTACCTCTCCAGAGGTAAAGGTAAAATATTGATGTAGCAGACAGGAGACAGGGGTGGGAGGGCACGGCAGAAATAGGCAGCACCTTCCCACGTGGGACCGTCATCCCCCCAGCGAGGCCAGGCTGCTCTTTGCAACCACAGCAGAGAGCGATGAACCAGCTCTGTGCTTTACTGGGCTCTAGGAGCCAGCAAACTGCAATTTCTTTAAAAACGTGTCATTTCAACACTTTCATTTTCCTGTTTCAAAATTCAGCCCAGACGAAAAGGCAATTGTTTTCCCGGGAAGAGCCATTATGACCCCAATTACAAGCCGAAACGCACATTTTGCAGCAGCGTTTGGAGCCACCTTCTCTTGGCCACGCTGGGGATCATCAGCAAAAAGGCTGACACCACCTCAATTACAGCAATAATCCTGGTAACACGAGCTCTCTCCACAATATCGCGCGTCCGTCCAGAAGCCCGTTTGTAAATCTTTCCGCCTCACAGCCCAGGCTGAGGAAAGGCTGCTGGCGATACAGAATAATGCAACAAAAGAGAGGAACTCAACGGAGTTATTTTTAGGCTCCTTCAGTCTTGTCATTTGTCATGGGACTCTCATAGTGGTATTAGGATAAGAAAGGCTTCAATGTGTGCCCACGGAGTAACCACAGAGCAAAGCCAAACACTAAACGAATTTCAAAAACCCTTCAGGAGAAAAACACAAAGACCCCTGTTCAACATTTTTTAATAAAAAAAAACAACTGTAATCAGCTACAGGCAAATTTAAAGGTTTCCTACTAAATGGTCTCCTACTCCTTGTTAGAGCCTCAACAAGAGGAGCACTGTCAGAAGACATTACTGCAGCCTTGAAGACATGAGCTAGCAGCGGTGCGCTGGATGCACAGGGTACCCAGTGTTTGCCTTTCGCAGGGACGGAGGTGCGCCTCCGCCGCGGCTGGAGCCGGCCCCGGGCTGGAAGCCCCGTGTCAGGATACGTATTTTACCGCAGGGCACCAACCTCAGCTAATTGTACGGCAACACAAAGCAGTGATTGTTGAGGACAAGGCAGAGCCAGTCAACGGCAGGATCTGCTATGCTCTCCCTGCCTTTTTTTTTTGTTTGGGTTTTTTTTTGGTTTTTTTTTAAAAGGCTATTACAACTATCAACACAGGATACGAGCTGATACCCAAAGTGGTTAAATACCAAAGGTTCAGTGATGGTGCTCTAAATGGAATGTAGATTTACCGTTATTCTAAAATCCTGGAGGCTATTACTAAGCCCATCAGAGCGGTGCAGAAGTATCAGAACCAGCCACAAATACATCCCAGTACAGAAGCCACGCTCAGGGATGCATGATGTTCACGTGAAAGGTCAAGTGAAGTGCCAGAGTCTTTCGTGAGTGATTAGCAAACAATTTTGGACAAAATAATATGCAGAAGGATGGATGAGGCTCTGCCACGTAAATACACCCCAGGTTACGTCTTTACTAGACAACCCTGAAACCTCAGGTGAGATGGCAAGCGAGAGGTGAACTGTACCAGCTGTACTGAACTTCTCTCACGCAAATGCCCAGAGAAAAGGATCCCAGCTTCAACATCCCCTTCACGCGGGTGAAAAATGTGCCATCCGACAGAGGTTTTATTCACCACCAGCACTGCCCGCATGAAAAGTCAGACCTAGAGTACAGCTCAGTGATATTTGTCAGACTATTTATTGAAGCTAAAGTTATTAAACCGAGTTGTTTCATCTGTCAGATGGTCCTTTTCTTTGCAACCTCTGTTCTCCTTTCTGAGCTGCAAAAACTGCAGCGTCTTTCCAATTTCTCTTTGCTTCTCTCTGCAGTTTGTTCCACCTCCGAGACTCTTCTCGGAGACTTTTACGGGGCCTTTTACACAAAGGCAGGAAGGAACCCGGACCCCGGGACCATCCTCGCCGCGGAACGAGGGACGGGCGAGAGGAAACAGGACGCTCCTCACCTTCCTGGTTACGGCCGGGTCCAGATAGCCCTTCAACTTCTGGATGTATGTATGTGGAGGGTTCTTCACTTGAAATCTTTCCTGCAAAGGATACAAGAATAAACATCAGCCATTTTAGAACATCTTCTGTATTTCCTTACCACGTATATAAAATGCACGCACACACATAGATATTTAAACAGCATATATTTATAATACAGTTTTATATGTACATACCTTATATTTGTAAATATATAATCTATGCATAAACAATATGTGTTCAAATAAAATATATTTACATGTACCTTGATATTCTGAAATTTGATATTTATTTAGGATGCATAAAAATATGCCTTCCATATTCAATGACAATGTTGAATTTCAGTTACACATACAAACGCACACATCTGAAATAACAGGGTTTCTGCTAGCCAGGAGCACTGAGAGAAGAGAGAAGCTTTAGAGGAGCGGATGCCTGTCTATGTATGATTGAAAGCCATCACCATGAAAACGGAGACACCTTTTTTATCACTTGGAACAAGCCTAAAAACACGCTGCACGGTCTATTCATGGGAGAAGTCGCATCATTTCATTGTTCAGACTCCAGAAAAATGAATTCAAGAGTATGTCACCAATAAACAAGTCATATTTTAACTCCACGATATTAAATCACATTGCCTTTGTAAGCGGCCCACCAGGTCCCAGCCCAACCCTTACTGAAGGTTCCTACGTCAACACAACGCTTGAGCACCAACGCGTTCATCGTGCCTCAGGGTCAGCTCCCCACACTATTTCTGCCAGCACCGCTCGCATGGGGAGCACGTCGTGGTTGAGCTCATCTCAGCCACCCACGGCTCCCAGAAATTCAGAGGGTTTCCTTCAGCACCTGTGTCACACAAGGGCAGAGCTGAGGGATCTCCAGCATGGTGGGAAGCAAGCCAGCAAATGCTACCGAGACCACCGTTAACCACCACAGGCAAATTATGGACCAGAAGCCCATCCCTGTCCCACCGGGAAAGCCCAGGAACCACCACGTGCCTCTCCTCCCCACTAAGGTTGGAGTCTTACCAACCTCAGGACATGGAGAAAGGCAGGTTGTCCGCGATTGTGGGCTTTATCCATGTAAAACATCTCGTTACCCACCACTGCTTTCCTGCTTTCTGTCATGCACCAGCAGCGTGCCCGATTTCCCTTCCCCATCTCAACTGCTGCTAGTCCAGCGCCAAGAGATTCCCACCTGCTTTTGAGACTCACTTCTCACCAAAGGTTTCCCAACGCCTCACCTTATGGGGGGACACTTGATCTGCAATCCAGAATCAACCACATTCAGAATCGAATTAAAGATTTTAATGACAAATACAAGGTCTGCAAGGTTTGTATTCTGAGAGCTGCTTGATTTCTGCTTGCTTTTTCACCAGTTGCACGGCCAACTTGAAATCTGTCCTACAAAAACTGCTGTGAAACATGAGTTGTTCTGTGAGGAGCATGCTATGTCCAAACCTGTTCAGAGCATTACCAAAAGTTCTGATACTATTTGTATCTTGGAAGAATTTTAAACTATTCTGCCCTTTCCCTTGAGGAAAGATCTCATAACAATTTCCTCCTGAAATTTCGCATTTTATAACTGATATTTGAAACCTCCCTTTATTAGGTCAGGATGCAATTTTGACTACATTATCTGAAAGTTATTTCATAATGAATAGTACACTGCTGCCCAGTTACCAGAACGTACTGTCTGAACACCAAAAGTCGTTCCTGTTATTATCTTGCTGCTTGCTGTAAAAAAAGTAATTCATCATGGTCTGAAGGAAAAAGTGAACCAGAAAGTCTGCCTTGTGGTCCTTGTAAGACACAGAGCAGACATTTCTTTCCTCTTTTACAACGGGATTTTTTTTCCATGCACCTTCACGTGTACAGGCCAAACACAGTCCTGGAATCGGCATTTCCTTTTTATCTAAAAAAAAAGGTTTTCTGAAGAAAATGCAAAGTTCTTTGTTGGCAGCTCCTCTCTGGCCAAAGTGACACCAAGGGTCACCCTGGTGACCCCAGCACCATGCCCACCGCCATGGCTTCCCCTCGTCTCTATGGGCACGGACGCTTCGGGTTGGACAGTCTCTTTCACACCCTTGTAGTTAAATTTGCTGCTAATTGGAACTGCTATCAGTGTGCGGGGAAAGACAGACGCACGAGACGGATGCGTGGAGTCACCGACAGGTTTGGAAATGGTGTGCCGAGGATCCATCACACAGCTCCACCAGCGCAAGCAGAAATCATCTGCCATGTCCTGAGAGGTGTGCAATGGTCAGCCCTAGCATCTGACTCTCCGGAAAATGGGAGGAGGAACACCCACAGATGTTGACAGGGACTTTAAAGGAAATAAAAAAAACTTAAAAAAAAAAAATAAATTTAAAAAAGCACATAAAATAAATTGGTTAAAAGAATAAGATGTCAATATTCAAAGTACCTTAATTGCTGGCTTAATTTATGCACTTTTTACAGGACACTGGTAGGCCGGTTTCTCAGTCAGACTTACAGCCCCTCAGGATACGGTGGACTGTGGCTTTACACTCGGCACAAATATACGTTATTTAGAAGCAATTTCCATCCATTAACCTATTTTAAAACTTCTTCACACTAGCAGACAGACAAAAAAATTACTTTGCTGTAAATGAGAATCTGGCCTATTGCAGACTAGTAAAGAGTTATAGAGGTATCTGGACCTCAGGGACCACCACCGTTTCTCATTTTCCCCCTCAACAGTTTTATATTCGCTCCAGAGACATTACAGCATTTGAATAACCATGTCCTTCTCTACAAAAAAACCCACGAAGGTAGAAGTGTTTTCAGTGTGCCACTTAATAACCACATCCAAATATTATCCTTTGCATCTGCAGGTGATGGAGCGAAGTGGTGGAGCACCAAGCCGCAGGTCCACCCTTGAAGGGCGGTGGGCGACCAGCGAGCAGCAGGCACGGCAGAGTCCCAGACTAACAAGGCCCCACGTTAGCTCTCGTATTTATTCCTCCCCTTTTTTGGGGGGTTCTCTCATGCCAATGTGGCTCTGCTGTGTTTAGTCTAATCCTCCCGAGAAGCTCTTTTACGGATTTATTTCTCTTACTAACTAATCAGCCATCATCTG
This sequence comes from Balaeniceps rex, assembly GCA_013401315.1. Lineage (NCBI taxonomy): Eukaryota > Metazoa > Chordata > Aves > Pelecaniformes > Balaenicipitidae > Balaeniceps > Balaeniceps rex. Next base: position 90,101 of record VYZW01023896.1, read on the forward strand.
CTAAAGTGACAGGAGCTTTTCCCAACTGCCAGTTTTAATATCTGGAGTCTTCAAAATGAAATGCTTAAAGAGAGTCACAGAGCACGTTTAGTAGTCTGTGACGCAGATACTCTATGTTTTTGCTTGTTTTCTTAAAACCTAGCTGTAATTATGTATTTATGTAATAATCTCTACAGCAACTTCATTAAAAAAGATGCTGCTCATTACTGTATAGTGGATTATTTGGGTTGAAGGATCTTAAAAGACATTATCCATGAACAGCAGATACCAGCAATGGTCTTTGCTAACTAGCGACTAAGAACCACTTGTGGTAAACATCTAGTCCTGGAAATATTTTTATAGCCCCTTAAAGTGTTTTTTCTGCTTTGGAAAGCCATGAGGGATTAGCCTTTAAAATTGCCCTTTCCTGGCTATGATTACTGTCTCCGTTTATCCAGCTTTGACTGTTTTATATTAGAGGCCAACACATCGCAAGCTGCAAGAACCAGGGCTCGGTGCTGTGCAGAGACGGCGGCCCGAGGCACCCCGACGCCTCCGGGACACCCTGAACGTCTGCTTGCAGCCATCGTCCTCCCAAAAAACTGATGCTCTGCCAGAGCTCACATGGGGCGGGAAGGCACGGTGCTCGTCGGAGCAGCGGGACTGCAGTCTGGGATTTCGCTTGCCATGATTGCTCAAGCGACCGTGCAGGTTGGCCAGCCCAGGGTCCTCTCAAGGTCCTCTGGTCCTTCTTGAGAGCATTTACGCCCCTGTAGAGACAAAACACACTTCCCGGCTAAGACTGAGGCACCGCTGTTCACACGTAATCCACTTGCCGTAGATACCGTAAATAATGAGTTAAAAATGGCTGCTTTTTCCTGTCTGCTCCTCCTCTCCACTTTTGGCAATTTGCAATCGCTCACTGGCCAAATCCGCTTTCAAAATAAGAATTTATATGGCAAGGGGTTTAACGCTATTCGAACGAGGAGGTTGGGGATTTTTACCACACACATATAAAGTTTAAAATCCCCATTTGAGTCTCCAAACTTCGCTGAGCAAAAAGCGTAAGCCAGCGGGTGACATCACGACTGGGACACGGTGGCTTCCCCTCCCGGTCGCCCCAGGACTGGGCCATTCAGACACAACAAAGTTAATAAATCCCAATGAAACCTATTTTATCTCCACTACGTGACTCATATAAGCACCAACACTATCTACAGCCCTGAAAGGAGAAAGGTGCAGACCAGCAATAACTCAACCCTGCCTTTGTCGGCCACCTAGAAAGCAAACTAATTTAATTTCCCAAGGATAAAAGGCCCTTTCTTACTTGAAAAATTGCTGAGGAGTGGTGCTAGAAGCCAGAATGACAGAGAAGCACGTTCAAGGAGCCAGCGGCAACGGCAACGGACCGGAGAGCAGTGAGATGACCTGGTCCCCAGCACCTCCCTTTAGAGTAATAAATGGTGAGAATTCAGGGAAAAAGCTTGGACGGGGGAGTGCAACACCGCTCCTGTGCTTCTTTTACCAGCAATCTCCAGAATTAGCACTTTCTTTTCTGATGGACAGCAAAAAAAAGGGTGCCGGGTGGGCTTTACTTCAGCAGCAAAGAGAAACTGTTGGATTTCTGCATTTCCTCTTCCATGTGATCCTACAAAGAACTCGACACATCTCTTGTTCACCCAAATCTGGAAAACGTATTAATTCTGTGTCCAGGAAATTGTGGCTTTTCCAGAGATTTTTTGCTTCCAAAAACATTCAGGACATTTTCTGCATTAGTGACATATGTTATTATTATTATTATTACCCTTCTAACTTGTTTCATTCTTAGGATTGATATATGTTAGGTAAACACACAACGTGTCCGACCCAGTACGCAGGCTTGCCAGAAGCCCCGGCAGGCAGGCAGTAACTGCTGGGAGTGCATAAAGCACGCGGATGGTGAACGCTGGTGAAAGGAGGCGGACAAGCAGGGCTGGAGACCAGCGTCTTCTCACTCCCAAGGCACAAACACGTCGTAAACGTGGTGCGCGTTGCCACCGCCCGTCCCCCATCCCACACAGACCTGGAGGGCGGCTCAGTCCTGGCCCCAGCAATCCAGCCAGCCCGCCAGCAGGACAGCGTGTCACTTTATATGTCTTCTTATGGAATGAAACGACAGCAGCCGTTCATCTCTGCACTAATTAGGGGGCAGAGGGATCCGTTTCCACCACTATTAATTTTCTGCAAAACCAGGTCACCAGCGCTCCTGCAAGGGACCCGGCCAAGAGGTCCAAGAGCCGCAGACGCTCCCTCAGCGGCCGCGGATGCCAACCCCTGCCCGGCCCTGCGCCGCTGAGCCTCGGGCCGCTCGTGCCCCGTGCTGGCACCTCCGGCTGCTCCATCGCTCACCGTCTGATTTTCAGGGAGCCACCTCTCACGGGGCCAGCCAGTCGGATAAATGAAGCCGTGAGCGTCTCTACCGTCCAACTGCTCGAGAGTTCAATAAAACACCGGATTTTCTAGCTTGTATTTTACCCACAACAGAGCAGATTCAATGGTATACAAAACTCTTTTTTATGCAGAGCCTCTCAAAACAGAGCCGTAAATGGCTACTGCGGCATGTGCAAAGATATGGAAAATGCTTGGCTGAATGTTGTCAAAAAAATCCAGATCTCTGCTGCGAAAGGGTTAATGGCACCATACGGTAACACACAGCGCGAGGCGCCGCTTTTCCATCACCGCCCCTTCATCACATTTCTGAGGAGAGGTTTGGGGCTCACCTGAGGTATTTGTGTCAAACAACAAACAGCACAGCATCCCCGAGAACCCCGATCCTCGCTCCGTCCCATCCAGCAGCCACCGCCTGTCCATTTCTCCATCAGCCATCCCCCCAAGACCGCCGGGCAGCACAGGCAGGGCTGCCAGCACCACGCCACTGCCTGCAGCCTGGACGTGGGCCAGCGTGCCTTTAGAGTAACTCCCAGCCCAAATCCAAAGGACACCTACATGTCAGCACTCCCTGGTACTCTGGACTATAAAATGGCAGGCATGGACCATCGCAGCTCTGTGCAGTTACACTCTCAGCCAGTCCATAGCGCACAATCTCACAGAAAACCCAAAGATATAAATAAATATAATATCAAGAACCTGCCTCTCCCCAGACCTGGTTTACGAGGGGAAGGCTGGGAAGGCTGCATGCCATCTTCCCTTTGCAGAGCTCGATGAACAGTGGCAGAGGAGGAAGGGGCGCAGAAGCAAGCCCGGCTTAAAGGGCGCGCGGGTGTGTAGCACACGCTAGTGTGCACCGACCTCCTTTGCGATACAACAGAGAGCTTAGTGATTAACATTTTTGCCTCATTTAGAGAAGGACCTAACCACTACAGTCAACGCTTGTTGAACCTAAGTGTAAATGAGCACAAGTCTGACGGTCCCTCTGTGGTTTCAGGTGTTACCCTTCTCCAGGCTATCTTGAACATTGTCTATTTTTGATAGCCTAATCTCACAACACCAGATTTCTGTGCTCGGGCTCCCCCTCCACCACGATGCTCTGCCAGGCAGCCAGCCCAGGTTGCCCTCCTCTCCCAGGGGAATGCCACCCTGCTCTTCGGCAGAGCTGGGACTTCACCGGAGGACTCGGGGACTGCTGCGGCACAACCTACTCACCTGGGGCTGTGTTTCCAACAGGGCCCGCACCTGTACGCTTCTTAATGACAAATAAATCCTAAAGCGGAACACAGCACCCCGCCAACGCACCAACACGGCCTTGTTTTAGGTGCAATTACCCCTGGCACAGGCACGGGGGGGCCCGAGCACCCTGGGAGCAACGCTGAGGGGTGGCACAGAACCCCCACCCAGGAGGCTGCTGGAGAAACTCACCACCACCCCGGCGAGCTCCATGCTGGCCACCAGCCTTCGAAACAGCCGGCACCTGCATTCATTAGGAGTTTCATTAGGAAAGGGAGAGAGTTCTACAAATACCTCCATGAAGGTATTTTGTATGTAAATCTCACGACTTTCATCTTAGGTCTCTTAATCCGTTATTCCCCACACACACCTCCAGCGTCTCCAAAGGTGAGGACACGGTGATGCCCCTTCCACAATTTGCCATTAGAGGGCAACGAAGAACTTTGTAAGATGTCCCCAACCTCTGCCCTCAACATCCCTACACCTCATGGCACGCAGCTGGGTGAAGAGGCCTAGAGTACACCAAACGGGTGGCTTGCCATGCCAGGAAACTGCACCCTCTTCCCTGCCTGGATCCTTCCCAACGCTCACCCCCCAGCTGACCCACCCCTTGGCCCTCTCCAGGATGGGCAACAGGGATACCGGGTTTGCTCTTTTTCTCCTCCTTGTACGCTAAGCCAGAGAGGTAGGGAGCAAGCTTTCAGGACAGCCGCAGCAATGCTTAGATGACCTGCAAGGTTTAGAGACAAAGGAACAGAAAATAACACACAGGACGAATCCCCTACAACCAGCCCAGCAGCCCTTACAACGATTCACTAGAATGGGCACAATCCTATTTACAGCAGATTATTATTTATTATCATCATCACCATCATGAGACTGGTAGCTCCCCGGTTTCGTTAATCTCACTTCTGCAAAAGTGAGAGTTCCTTTTGGGAGCCAAACTCTCTCCCCTAATATGCTCAAAATATTTCACAGACAAATGAGCAGGATCTCCCTTACAGACTATTTAGAAAATATTTAAGAGCAACTCCTGGACCCTTTTTCCTTTCGGACGTAAGTTGAAAATCTGCACAGGAGGGTAAGAGTTAATTTCCTCAAGCTGTAACATTAATTTACATCCTCAGTCCTTCACTAAGCAAAAATGGGTGAAAATGGTGTAATAGGTGATACCAATATAAAATAGGTGTCAAAGTTTGCATCCATACTAAAAACATACGTTCTGTACAAAATCTATTCCTGGAAGTACTTGTAGCCGCGCACCATAATTATGTGGACAGATATAAATATTTCACACCCCATATGCTGTATTATGGTGCTCTTACAGACATCTGCTTCACGCTGCTCTAATTTACAGCGGCTGGCGAGCACCCACCAGGGATGCCAGGGCAGCCGGGGAGCTGTGACAGATCACAGATACGCAGCCCCTTATGGCCCAAGCATCTCCCCTCAGATGGCAGACCCTGGAAGGGTGGCACGCCGTCACCTCCTGTCCCCTTTGGGATCCCCGCAGCGCTAGGCTCCGCAGTGCTGATTACAACAGTCCTGCGCTGCTTCTCTGCCTACCCTCTCCAAGCGATGGGAAGCAGACTCATCCCAACCCGGGGGTGGACTCAGTGTTGTGCAAGGAGCTATTAAGATATGCGATTACTCCAGATTGCAAATTTCCTTCGCTGCATTTGCATCTGCTTATCCCTCCTATCTTGCTGCAGAGTTCAGGAGTGAATCAGCAGCAGCTGCACGCTGCAAAGGGTGGATCCGCTCAGAGGTGGGAGTTCGCACATGGAGGCTGCGATCTAACTGCTTCTGCCTGCCCCGCTGCCAGCTCGGTGCAAACACAGCACGCAGACTCCAGCACGAAGCTCACGCTTCCATGTGCGTGCTCTGAGCCTGCATGCTCTAAGCAAACATCCATGAAACAAATCACTTGCAGTAGATTAAGCAATTTGTTCAGTGTCTCACTAAACTGAAACTTTAAATAGCTCAACGCTTTAGGTTTTCTGCACAGAAAACTCATGGAAAAAAGCAAGTAATTCCTTATTCAGCTTTACTTTTAAAGTAGCTGGATTTTATCAGAGGCTCCGCCACTGTAATAGCTAAATAGGAAATGTCCCACAAATGTATTTATTAAAATGTTCCTGACCTCACAGCATGACTGTACCTTCTGCCAAACTCTCATCCTGGTACCGCTGTGTTTACATGTCAAGGAAACATCCTACTGTCTCAGTCCTGGATCAATTATTTACATTAGCGATTACTTTAGAAGTTTATGGCAGAACCTGATTTTGCTGTTGGCTCGCAAACGCACATGCTACCTCCTGCATGCTTCACTCTCCCTAAATAACGCCGTTTCTGTTCATTTGTCACAGCAGAGCCAACCTGTTAATTGTTCTATACTGCTGCCAAGTCTGCACGCCACAGCAGAGCTCATACACAAAAGATGCCTCAGCATATGGTGCTGCTTAATCCCAGGTTGTTGTTCAGGCTCTGGAGGCAAAGAGGAGTTCAGGCTGCATCACCACTCGCCTCTCCCTGAAGGCGACGGCTACCGCCAACTGCGACAACGGCTCGTGACGTGGAAAGCCAAATACTCACTGGATCGAGACCATTCGTTCATGTTACACAGGCCAAGACAGACCCAACTCAAAGCACTCGCCGAGAGGTGACCGAAGGTCAGTCTCTTTGAGCCTGTGCTGGGCAAAATAAGCAGCGCTCACTGCCCAGAGAAAACAGGCACAGGGGTGATGGTAACATCAGAGGGGAAAGAAATATCGCTCTGCGGCAAAAAAGGCAATTATTGTTACAAGGCTTCTATGAGTTGTTACCAATAAAGGTGCATAAGGCCAAAGAAACGAGTGTTTGAACCCATTCAAATATGTGTCCTCTGCAAGGTCCCTTTCTAAGCCCGGGGACATTGCTGACAAAACCCAGTTTGTGCTCTCAATGGGACGTCTGCCAGAAGCCCTCCTGGCCACCCTTACCTGGTCACAGATGAGCTCCCACTTCTTCTCGTTGTCGTACTGTCGCAGCAGCCGGGCTTTGTCGGGCGGCAAGTTCATCGCATTCTGCGGAGAAAGAGAAAGCAAATGTGAGGGACCACAGAGGGCTCGGGCTCAGGCGGAGTCAGACACAAGCAAACCAAGGCAACGTGGCTGCGGTTGCTTTAATTGCTTATGTGAATTCCTGTTGACAGGGTTATTCAGAAACATTCCCTCTCAATGTCGTCTCTGGCCCCAAAAGCGCCGGAGAATCACAAGGCACTGGTGCTGGGCCATGCTGGGACGCAGGAGGAGGTGAGCGACTAGAGCTCAGGAACAGCCGCCTCCGTCCGGAGGAGAGGACGGGGCTTCCCCGTGCTGCCACGGCACAGCAGCCACCTTCCACCCCGGATGGGTCCCTGTGGTGCACCACATCCCCTCTTCCCCTCGCCTGCCCCCACTTAAGCACGCTATAAGGGAAACGCAAACTCCAGCTGTGGGCTGGGGACTGCAGGCGGCCAGTTCTCTCCAAACAAGATCTTGAAATGCCATGTCATTTTATTTCGACAGCGGGACACTACTCAAGTTTTTAAATGTCACCACATGCAACCGTATCTGGATAATACAGATCCCGGAGGTAGGATTGCTGCTGCCCGGTGACGCTGTGCTACTCGCACACGCAAAGATAACGATCCCGAGACCGTGAATGACAACTCGCAGTACCGAGTCAGAAGGCAGGGAGAGGCAGCAATTAGAAGATGCCTATCGTTTGCTGGCTCCTTTGATGTCAGTTGAGATATCCTTCCATGGGCGGTCGTCTGGGGCAGGGCGGCACAGGCTGGCTACTCGCTCCCAAAGCAGTTTTCCTAAGAGCCATGACTCTAAATAACTGTCGTGCTTACGCTCCCGGAGAACCCAGGAACGCCTTGAGAGCTTCGCAAACGCCAAGTCTGGAGAGCCTCCCTATCAGCCCAGCTGTGCGCAGCAAGGTGAAGTGGCTGAATGAAAAAACATGCTAAGCACCTCTTGCTCTCCAGCACCTCTCGGTCTGCAGCATTCCCAGACCTCTGCAGCATTCCCAGACCGGCCGAGTTATCCCCTGTTAACCCTTCAGGGCCACAAGCCTCTGGCAGTCCATCCCGGACTACTGCTGCGATGGCAGCGAAGCGCCAGCCGGGCCCTGCGGCACTGCAGGCCGCAGGCAGGTCAGGCCGGCAGTGGGCACATCTCCAGCGCCGGCGGGCACTACCCTTCCACGTTTCATTTTAAAAAGGCTGCCGGAGGCACAAAAAGAGGCCAGAACCAAAGGCTGTTAAATAAGCCTGCAGTGAAGCAGTAATCAATCAATCGGCATTTAGGTACCACAAGACTCTGCTCTAGAAGCACACCTCTCCACAACCTGTGCAACAGGCAGTTTTACAGATTTATTAAAAGCAGGCTGTCCCGGGGATCCTCAGAAACACTCCCGGACCCATACTCTGCTACAGCCAGACTCGCAGCGGCTGGGGCCCAGACCTCCTCCATTTCCTCGCACAAAGCCTCTCCAGGTAGCAGAAGAGGAGGGACACGGACAGCCCAAGCTGCCACAAACACTATCAAGAGCTTCTGTTACGATCAGCCCATCCCGCTGACCCCCCCAGTCTGCTTACCCCGAATGGCACATTATAAAACCAAAATTTAAGTGAGTCCTAGAAACGGCCGACCGAGACCCAGCGTGATAACACAACGACAGCAGCCACACCTGCATGCAAGCAGACATGCAGGATATACGACATACGAGATGGAGTGATAATTAAAGAATTTCAACGCGTATGCTGAGTTGTCATGCATCAGGAATCAGTATGTTTAAAGTACATCATCAGAAACGCACTCAGCTCCAGGTACGGAAGAGACCCGGAGGCAGCAGCACAGGGACACCTGCTCTGATGATACCAGGTCCTAGCCCCGGACGGGGACCACAGGTGCCAATGGCAATCCCCGTGCCATGGTGCGTACGGCGCTGACCGCGCCGACGGGCACCGCAACACCCAGGCGAGCTCTGGGGCATGAGGAGCTTCGAAGGAGAGTGGAGAGGTTAACTGGCAGCAGCTGGCCATCAATGGCAAAGCTTTCCGGCACCGTTTCTGGCTGACCGAGCGCTACATCCCCATCACAAAGACAAGGCTTTCCCTGGTCGTATTCCAGCGCTTGGGTACGATGCAGGACTATCTTCCCCTGCCCCTCCCCAGGGCTTTCCCACCTTGGTTGCCTTGACTCTTGGGCCAGGCTGACTGTCAGCCTGCTCCCAGCCCAGCCCGGCTCAGCCCAGCCCTGCGGGGAGGCAGCGCAGGGCCGGGGCTGCTCCTGACCCAGATCCCTCATGGCCACATTTTCAAATTTCCATCTCCCAGGGTTTATTCCTGCAGCCCAGGCTGGAAACCAGGAGGGCTCGGGCGTGATCCAGGAGCAGATGTGGCATTCCTGCCCGCAGGCAGCGATAGCTGTGAGGAGGCAGGGTGGAGGAGCGGAGGCTGCTGCAGCCACCTGCCTTCCCGTGCCCGGAGGGAGCAGCCCCGCGTGAGGCTCGGCACAGGGGTCCCCCTCGCCCAAGGGCATCGTCCCCGGCTCCCCGGCACGACGCAGCCACTGCCTCCCCTCCTACCACTGCACCCTGAAAGCACGGGGGCACAGGCAGGAACAATGATGCGTGCCCCGAACACCGTCCTTCCACATCTTCAGCGTGACAGCAAATGCCTCTCCTTACAGAGAACACTGTGGACCCCCACGGGACCCCGCTGGTGCACTTGTACCTCCTGGTCCACGCAGGACCACCGAGGGAGGCGAGGCCAGCGCCGCTCTCCAGCCAATCTCGCCATCTGCACGTTGCAGATGTATTTGCTGTCGTCCCACAAGACCTTATGTCCCTCCATCCCAGCTGAAGAGCGTCACCCACTCCTGGGGATCCCCTCCACCACCCTGCTGTTGTGATGACTGCTCTTCCTAAAGCTTGTTTTCCATCAGATAACAAATACTCTTCCTTTTGCTCATCTGTGCTGTCATGTTGACAGTATTTAATAGGCTGTGATCATATCTGTGCTTGATGCTCCTCTCAGCCTCTCACCATGTACCTTATCAGTTCTACTTATCATTTTAATGCACTTCTTGGTATTTTTCCTGGGGCTTCTTGAAGCACCATTCCTTACCTCTGAGGATGCAAACATATTTCACAGCTACGCAAAATCTCAGCTGTAGGAAAAGCTTCACTGTTTACCTGCAATACACCCCTTGTCAAACTCTGATCTTCTTATAGCTAATCAGCTTACCCAACCAGGCTGGCGCTCAGACAAGAAACCTGCCTGGAAACCTTTGCAGGATTCAGTCATGGCAAGAGTTCAGCACGGATGAAAGCCTGAAACAGGGAAAACAAGACCCAGGCAGCAGGTTCCAGTGATCTCATCTCGAAACGAATTAAATCTGATCTCATTCTGAAATGCGAACTGCTTCGCTCCACGTCGTTTTGCTGCACACAACCATGTCATGTATTTCAACAATTACTGCAATTCACTTCAGATACCCCCTGCCCTGGTCCGACAGGTAAAATTATTTATGAATACATGGTGTGCAACCAGGTTCAAATCCCTGCGTGTAAGCAGTAGATGATTTGCACCTACTCACTTCTCAAGAAGAGATTTACAGTTTTGAAACCTGCTTGTGTGCAAGCCCATCACCACGTTATGGACAGGACCCTCTGCGGAGGCAAACCACAGCAGGTCACCCCAGCAGCCCCTCTAGCCCCTTCCTTCGTCTCTTCTGGAGGGAACTGGGAAGGAAAAGACTACTTCTGCTGCCTGCTGCCCCTCTGGCCTCATCACTCACGCCGTAAGGAGGGAACGCACTTGGACCAGGGCTTTTCACGCTGGCAGAGCCAGTTTGACATTAACTTTTACGTTTTATACATAAACCAGTTTGAATGGCTTTCTTAGCAACCGGATCAAATTGCACGCGTTTACTGGAAACTATCGCAAGACGTTCTCACTCACAACCTGAGGCTCTCTGCTTGTCGTGCAGGTTTATTTCTGCACCACGCACGCCCTTCTCCCCATCTATGAGGCATCTGCTGAACCGGATCTCCCGATCCCCCGGAGCTCCCTGTCCTTCGGCTCGGCTCTCCTGCAGCCTCCAGGCCGGTGCCCCAGCACCCCTGACCCCGCTCAACGTCCACCTTCATCAAGGCTGTCAGCGGCTGTACCAAGTAACCCTTGCTGCTTTGTACATAACAACGCAGGTGTAGATCCTACTTTCTCTAAAACCTGAAGTAATCCTGTTCTTCAGCTGGTCTTACTGTTAACAACCGTTCCCTGCTGGAAAACTAGTTTCTAAACCATGATATTTTTACTTAAACGGGAAGCAAAATATTTTCTTTATGTTCATGCATGGCACTATACCAACTGGCTTTCTGAAATCCAAGTGCACTATATCTAATTGCATAACCTTTAGCTGTTGCATCAGTAACTATGGCAAAGAAGGCTACTGAATTGGCTGGCTTGACCTCACCGGGTGCAATAGTTTCGACTCTAGTCATAACTAACCAGATGCATTAGTAGTCTGGATTTCTTGTTCTCTGTGGATCAGTGAAATGACTCACAAATGTCTCCTGGCCACTTCCAGCTCTTACGACTATGGGCTTCACACACGCCAGCATTTTTTAGTTAACTACAGGTCTATGACCTGTGATTTCTCTTTCCATCTTTACCTTAATTAGAGTTCACGCTTTGAAGGCTTTTCTAACTATTCCACTCCTGATACAGTCTAAATCCCTGCTGTTGCCAGGAGGGATGGCCCCGCTCTCTCCGTTCCTGCCTGTGTCCCCAGCCACGCCATCCCTTACTGTCCCCCATGTCACCACCAGCAGTTACGCAGCTGGCAGCCCTTTGCCAGCAGAGCCTTCCATCAGCTCAGGAACAAGAACTGCACCTTTACACTGGATACCCATCTTCCATTAGGATCCCATCCTGGGCCATAAAAGACCATTTCTTTTAGTGGCAACAGCAGTTGAAGCAGCCCCACTGTCTTGTACCCCACTGCTCTGCATCCCCATCCCCATCCCCATCCCCATCCCCATCCCCATCCCCAGCTGGCCCCACGCACACGCCCACATGGCTCATACTAAACACCATCTAGATTAAAAATAACCACTTCTGGTCAAGCTAATTTTAATTCAAGTCAGTGCCATGGCTCCGACAAGCTGCACGGTAGCACGAACTGAGAGGATGCCGGGGCCATGCCACAGCTCCCATGCTGGACCACGTAGTAGCTATGATACGAGCTCCCTGTGTTTGGGCTTTTGCCTCTTGCACCCTGTCATCACCCCGGGACACGCAGCCCTGAGTAAAACGCTGATGCTGGTGGGCATTAGCGCCCAGGTGAGCTCTGCAGCTTTGCTCCGCTCCCTCCTCCCACAGATTCACAGCCTTCGGAAATTAGTCCCACCTTCCTCACCATACTGCAAATTTCCACTACATCACACCTCTTCTAGGACTAAAGAGACAAAAAAAAAGTAACCCTGTGGCATGCCATTCTGCCTTGACGTCTCTGAGCGAGGTTTCCGACTCCTCAGAAACACCTACAGACATAAATCTGGAGCACTGCGCTCAAAAGTAACTGCAGCTAGACCCTACACGCCATCGTGCTGTCTGCAAGGGCTAGTTTCCAATCATACTTTGGCTCCAAAACCACGTAACTTCTCTTTTTCCCCACAAATTCCAAAGTTATTCATGTCTGCTGCTACGTGCCAAATAATGTAGGTAAGGTTTCCATTCCGTTTGCTCCGTGTTGGCATTATAAAGCTAGAACTTAAATTAATCACAGTAGCAGATGGAAAACTGGGGGGAAATGCTAGCAGACCTACAAAATATCAAATTACTTAGGAGTTAAAAATAAAACCAACAGCGCATCAAGGAAATATATGTATTTTTAACCTATGAAACAAAGCCCAGCTCTGTCCAAACTGGCAGCCCCAACAGCGTCTCCGAAGCACGGGGCCAGATGACTCGGTAACGGCGCTGCGTACCAGGACGCGTCGAGATTTAGCCTCATCCCGAGAAGATGATTTCACCCGTCTCAGCGTGACAGCGAGAGCAGCGGTCCAGCACGGGGCAGGACAACGCTGTTTCCCACGCAGCAGCATTATCTTCTGGCCGCGAGCAACCGGAGGAAAGCAGGACGCCAGTGCAGGCATCTCAGCTTTGCACTGCACGTGCCACCCCCAAAAAAGAGAGTGACTGTAAATACAGATTCGTCGCTGAGAGCCGAACTCCTCCGTTACTCAAGGTAAAAGCTGTGGGCTGCACTTTGCTGCCCTGTTCAAAACTGAACTACGCCTGTGCTGTCTACTACAGCTGGCTTGCCAGTTGTAACCTTCTTACCTCTGTCCTCCAGAAGTCTCCACAGAAAAGCAGTTTCAAATTTAGGTTTTGAGTTGACAGAGCATCTAACTTTACTACGGAAACTACGTAGCCTCCGTTTCCACTTCTTGGCACCAAAATCTATTTTTGCAGACTGATTTGCAAGAGTTGGGTACCACCGCCATAGCGCTCACCTTCGCCCTTGGCCTCCAACCTGGCCCTTGGGGACCTGCACGCTGTCCCTGACCACGGAAAAGGGGGGCACCGGCTTGGCCCACGGAGCCGCTGGTGGCTACGTGCGGTGGCCCCAGGCCTCGGGGGCAAAGCACTGCCGAAGCACCATGTGTTATCAGCATTACACACAGAAAATGCTAAAAGAGTAGCCCACGCGCTGCTGAGGGATAAAGCGCCCAACTGCCTGAGTTTATTCACATTACAGAAATACCAAAACGTTCAGCAGCATTTGTGGTTTCGCTAAGGGAAGGACCAGCGCATAACCATGGGTTTGAACTGCAGACCAGGTCACACCAGCATCAGCACTGCACGCTAGATGCTGGTGATGGGGTGACTGAGATGCATTTTTTCTTACTTAATCCTTGTTTTAGTATGAATTAAAAGGCTCAATGTTTTGGAAAACAAGTGTAGCAGCAACTTGACTGACTCAAAAGCATAAGCGTTGCTAATTAATAGCAGTAGGCTGTTGCTCTTTCTTATTAATCTTATCGTCTTTAAGTCTAAATCCCTTTTATTTGTGAATCATGACGTTAGCTATGTTGCTAGCAACAAACACGACAGAGTCCTCCTGATCCGTTTGTTCCCATGAATGGCGCTGCATGCGTTAGTACGACAACTGGAGCACGTGTACCCCTAAAATATGAGATGTTTCCACCAGCCTACTCCTACCCACCGGACGGTGATGGAAAAAGCCAGCCCTGCATCACTCCAGGCGCTGGTACGGTAGCAAAGCTCAACCTGGCAAGGCAAGGTGAGTCAGCCCACGCTGCGAACTTCAGAGCTGGAGGAAGGCAAAATTTAAAAGCCATTTCAGCAAAGAGTTAAGCTTCCCACTTCCGTAACAGCACTACTGACTTTAAATGAAGTAAAGGTATCCCAAGAAAACCCTATGTGCAACTACAGCATCTCCAGCGTGGCAGGGAAGGGTGCAGGGTGTTAACCTCCATGAGACATGGCAGAGTAGCTTATATTCCCAAGACCTAATTCCCAGCTCGCTTTCTCCTGCCGCCCTTCCTCTGATTGGGATTATTCCTGACTTGCACTACTACCAGAGAGACAGAAAAACAAACCTGGGTGGTTTTTGGCTTTACAACAGCATTGACGAAAAAGATCAGGGCTTTAATACATTTAAAACAATATTCTTGGCCCTTGTAAATTAGGTTCTGATTTACATACCGACATCAAAGCTCTGCTCGTTACTCCAGCAATTGTGGACTTCGAGGACCCCCTATCCTTACCTGGAATTTCCTAATCTGAGTTTATTCTCCAGCTCATCAGTTAAACTTCTCAATTCCTCGCAGAGTTTCGTAACAGCCATGTCTATTGTATTTTGCCTCCAGCTCTCCTGGTTTTATCTCCACTGTCTCCACCATGATGAGCTGCAATCCTAATTTTTTCTGCATTAGTCTGGGCTGTTTTAAGGCACAGCCTGAATTATTTTAAACTTTTATTAACATCCAGTGAGTTCTTACAAGGTAGATCCAAAACTGGTTCATAAGTCAAATCCATACCTCCCACCTCCATCAAACTGAGACGGAGCAGCCCCCTTCCTTGGCTAGAGCAAGCCTGAGAACAAAACACCGGCTCCTGAGTGGATCCAGGTTTACTTCTTGGCACTGTGGGTGCCTACGTCTTCCCAGAAACCAGGATCCAAAAGTAACCAAATTCCAAAAATAATAAAGAGAATGGGAAGCAACATAACATGCAGTTCAGATCTGTTCATGTATATTCATAAAGACATTGACACTGTCACCCTTCGTTGTCAGATATGTACGATTTTTGAGTTTGTAAGTGTTCCTTCACATTTTCTAAATTCAGTCAGTGTGAAAAGAAACCAGTTTATAATGTTACAAAGAGACATCTTCTTTACTGAACAGAGGACGCACAGGCAGCAGCAGCAAGCCAGGGTTTTGTACTCATCCTTTGAGGCTTGAGCGATGAAGGATGACTTGCACCTACTCAACTCTTGTCCTCTGCTGGGATAACCAACTCCAGAGGAGACAGCGGCTGTTTGATGTTGACTCGGGGTCGTAAAGCCATCACGAGTGAGACCTCCTTACTCATCCCACTCACTTAAGTTACTCCTGACCTGAGGTCTACTGAAGGTCTGCAACATCTAAAGCCTTGTTACAGCACTCTTCATCTCAAAACACTCCCCAGGTGAAACACACACCGACCAGATCACCCAATGCCGCAGTGCAGGAGGTTGGTGGCCATCAGGTCTGTTTAGCCTGGGGTAAAACTCCATGAGAACTAGACCCCGGCCCCAAACTCGGCCCACTGCCCTCACCGGAGAAGATCAACTCTGCCCAGGAGGAAACCCCTCGTCCCATTCCTCACCCTGCCCCTCACTCTGACCCTTTCTGTAAGGGAAAAAAAGAAAAAAAGTCTATTGCTAACTTCAGTAGCTGCCTACTAAAACAACCCTCGATATTTTTGTACAGTATTAAAATTTAATTCCAGGACCTGGCCCATAAAACAGCCCTTAATATTCTTCTACAGTGTTAAAATCTAACTTTTTGCAATCTTCTGTGCTCCTTAACTTCTCAGTCTGCTACGGCGTGTTTATTTAGGAAAGGTAGAGGCAAGTGAAGCAATCTCAAAGTTCGTTGACTTTATGAGGAATCCAAGCTAGACTAAAATTAAATGTACTTATTGTTCTAATCCTCCTTCTTCTTTTTTGTTTCTTTTTTATTAAACTGGTCTTTGGTCTAAAAATACCAATGTTCTCGCTGCACGAGTCCTTTCTCCTCCTAAACACACCCTGGCTCTGCAGGGAGAGCACTGCGAAGAGCAGGATCAGACTCGCCAGCACGGGGCGACTGGCTGAGAGCCGTGGCGTCCCCGCTCAGAGGACACGGTGCACGAAGGGTCATCACGGCCCGGGGCTGCGGTGGGGACAGGCTCGCATGGAGCTCATCCTCAGAAACAATACTGGAAAAAAACAAGGCAAATTCTGTCTCTCTGGATCCGTGACTCCCCACGTACTTCTCAGTGGGCCCAACGAGGCTGTCCAGCAACGTCTCCTTTCCACATCGAAGGGGAAAGCTGGGATCCAGAAAACTGCTGTGCGTACCTGCGGCTCCCCAGCAGACACGGAAGGACTAAACCCAGAAATCCAGCGGCAGGGAAGGGTAAATGCTTCTTGGGAGGTCAGTCACCTCCTGCGTGTTTACAGACAAACGGCTCCGCTAGCAGCAGTTCTGCTGGCAGCACATCGGCCCTGAATCCTGACGGAGCACAGCCCAGAGACGTTCCCGGAGAGTGAGACAAGGGGTCCCTGCCCCACATGGCAATGGTGGACGATGTCCACGTGCAAGGCTGACATTCAGGTGCCACGAGGCTTGTTTCGATGTCTGTGTTTTACCATCACTGCGGTTCTCCACGACTTCCCCAAGCCCCTCCACATCTGGCCGCGCTCATCGCCCCTCCTCTGAGCTTCCACTGCTGCTTTTCGCTTTGCTTCCCTGCTTTGTTTTATCAGCATCGGCATTTGCATATTTATAATAAATTAGCATTTAACTTCAAAGCTCTTCACAGAGGTTAATCCCCACACTCTAAACACTAGCACAGGCGTTGCACAGATGAAAGCACCGACACGGAGACGCTGAACGCTGCTGCGCACGAAGCTGCAGGTGCGAGCGGGAATCCCGGCATTCCCCCCCTGCCACGCCGGGCTCGTCCCCGTGCAGACACAGCCACAGCTCGTGTCCTGGGTCAAAATCCCTTCGCCTCTGCGTGGGAGCACATTGCGAGTGGGGTCTCGCTGGGCAGTCACGACGTCCCTGATGCTGCTGTTGAAACTTCATCTGGGAAACCTCTCAAGGTTTTGGTGGCCAAGGACGACTGCTGCTACCACAGAGTTGTTTGTTCCTTTCAAAAATTCAGACTCGGCCTAATGCGTTTCACATTTTGGAAAAGCTGAAACCTCATAAATTCACCACTGAAAAATAGTTTCATGGTACAAAAGCTTCAGAGCCCAACTCACCGCTGACTCACCCGCCTGGAAGATTGCTCCAAGCAAGCCCCGTGGCTTTATTAAATCATTCAAAGGCACTGGCTACCGATAAGGCAAACCACAAAATCCAAAATTAAAACTGTTCTACTGAAATGTCTGAGAAAGTGTCTTCCAAAGAACCAAAATATACACGCTAAAGGCTGTGCCCAGACTTGCAGAGTTGTGGTCAGCCTGCATGGCCCCCGCCGCTCGGGGCAAGAGGTGTCCTCGCCGCGGGGCAGCCGACCACGGTACCAGGCACTCACCCCAGCTGCTGGACGCTGCAGGACAGGGAAACGGTGGAAGACGTACAGACAAGGGTTTTTCAGTGATTTTTACACTTTTTCTGACCCTGCACTGGCACACAGCAGTACAGAGGGGTGAAGCCTGAACATCTCAACAGTTATCCCAAATATACTGATGGGGTTTGGTTGTTTTCTTAAACTTTTATCCAGGTCTCACTGGAAAAAAGCTTTACTGTAAATCAGAGGATCCCATCCCCCTGTGACGCTGTTCACTACAAACCCTATGGAAATAAGAGCAAATGTTGCCGAGCTACCTGTGTAACCGAACTGCTGCTCATCAATCACTTTGCTGAAAAGAAAAAATAAAATTAAGGGCAGCAGCACCTATCAGCGGCTGCCAAAAACCATCTGCCATCTGTGCACGCAAGATGACTGCAGAATCTCAGCATAAAAGCAGCTGCAAGGAACAGTCGGTTCAAAGGCCACGTTCTTTCCAAAGGTGTAAATCTCATCTGCGAAATGAAGCGGTGCTGCGTAACAGCCCCTTGATTTCAAGAGGAGGAGGGTCAGCCCCAAGCACCCTGCAGGAAAAGCTGAGGTGGCGAGGGGATGCCTCGGGCCAGGAGTCAACCACGACGGTGAGAAGGATGCTACCCGTACACGTGCGGAACATTTTGGAGCACCGTTTTATATCACATCCCTGAGGACGAGAGAAGTGATTTGCAGAGGGCGGGTGGAACGCAACACCTCCGACCTCCCCTCCTGCACGGAGGACTCCTAACTTCTCCAGCACCTAAAGCGATGACCTCTTCACAGCCTGCAAAGTCAACCTCGTTGGGTAAAAGCTGCAAGCTCTTGATGAAATAATAAAAAAGCAGTTAAATTTCCTCTAACTGCAATTTTAAAAGCAGCTGATGATCACAAATCATCCTACATGCGCTTCTTCAATAGAAAAAACAAGTCTTTTCCCACCGTAAGTGCACAGGTGATACAGGGCAAGCCCTCAGGGTTCAAGGAGCAGCAATACGCTGCTTCAGCGGCGACAGAGGGACAGTTCCCTTACCCAGAAACAAGGGGAAACAAGAGAAGGAGCAACCGTGCCCACGCTCCGCTGCACCCCAAGCCCTGAGCTTGTCACTTTTCACACCGGTCGTGCACGCGTGTACAAGCGGGAAACTTCCCCGGTGAAAGCAGCAATCCTGCTTTTTCAGCAGAGACGGGTGAAAAGGCAAAGCCCGCACCGCCCGGGCGGGTATCGCTGTCCCCGCGCATTCAAGGGCAAGCTGCCGCCCAGAAACTCTCCAATTTAGCGCTGGGGCTGCGCTAAAGGCGTTTGGTGAAAATATACTCCAACATCACTGAAGCTTCCTCCCTGCAAAAATACGGTGGGAGAAGCGCTTTGGAATTAGATGACAAAACAAACAAAAAGTGGGGTTTGTGTTACCACGTGCACTTTCTGTTCCTCTCATGCGCTTGTATTATCGCTCTACTGAACACCTATATGGGAAGGAAAAACATAGCTATTTCTGTCGGGAATCTGTAAGAGTGTTTCTAAAACACAGAAGAGCTTTTATTTTTCACATTAGTGTACACTGAACAGAAAAAGAAAGCACTCCCTTTCTCAACCTACCATTTTAAGAATACATATCACATTGAAGATTGTAATTGCACGGCTAGATTTCTACGGTAGCACAACTAAAAAAGCCTGAATTCAGTGAAAGCTTGAATAGTTTCATATATACGAACGCACCTTTTCCCCTACATACATACACGTATGGATATAAATACAGGTGACTTATTCAGAGTGGGTTTCTTATGCCAATGCCCACTGCTACTTGAACTATTCCATTTCAAAGTGCCCACAGAAAGACACAAGGCAAAATCCAAACACCATCAACACACAACCATACGCATAAAAGCCTCCCAAAACCAGAATAAAATATCGCGACATGCACGCACAAACTGAAACACAGGAAATTCCACTTAAAACAGAACAGACTATTTCACGTGGAGGGCAGGTGGGTGATGGACCCGGACACCTTCATCTCCTCCACTTCATCATCACCCACAGGCAGGACAAGGGCCGGCGGGGGACGCATGCCCGCTCCGCACCCCTTGCACAGGCGAGCACACAGGTACCCACGAGTGCAATGGAGAGGCTGCTTGCCTGTCCCAGCCCACCCTTCTGCTCCTGTTTAAGTTGATACACATGTAAAACGGACAACAAATGAAAACTAAAAGCAAATAAAACCCACGCGGCCACCGCGTTTTAGTCCTAGGACACAGAGGAAACAGTGTAGGTTGGCAGCTTCCCTGATTTATGTTGGTCTAGAAACAAAATCTTCATTTGAATAATATTAAGGGCTGAATAAACCAAGAAAAATAAATGAACTCAGGGATAAAAAGCCTGGCCCCCGTCCCAGTCCCAGGTTTTATGTCTCCGACGGATGTCAGCACGAGCCCTCCTCACAAAACCACGTCTCAGACAAAACTCCTCTGCTTCTGAAGCAGATGTGAACTCGCTGGCCAGGTGCTCGGAGTTCACTTCAGCAAAAGCAGCCTTTAGTGCCTATTTTTAATTTTCCCTGTACGCAGCTCAGCTCTCTTCTCCGCCCGACAGTCCTCCCAGATTCCCAGCGGGTGTAGGTCTCTGCGGTTTGCTTCACGCTGCCCAGAGGGGAGCAGATAAGTGATAAGCACTTCTTAAAAAATTGCAAATTATTTGCGTCCCTCTTTTCTGCACTCAAGTACCTGATGAACAGTGAAAGCAATTTATCCGAAAGTTTGTTACACGTAAAAATGTAAACACCAGAAAAGGCTCTCCTACGCCAAGCTTCAATCCCAAGTGCATTTTTAAAGGCAAGCTATAAACTTTGGTTTACGTTGGAAATATTTACAGGTCTAACTACTGCAGGCACCACTGCAACCCAACAGATGAGGTGTACGGGAAGCCAAAGTAAACCACAAACGTGTGACTCGATAGCCGTAACAAGAAATACACCACGCAGCAAGACCGCTTTGTCTTTTACTCCGCTACAGCTGACCCCCAAGGCTCCCTCACGTTATGTCTGCCTGGGCTGACAATAAACGTCAGTAAAAATGCACGACACACAAGCGTGCACATCACATGAACAATTTTAAGTGCCTAAAAATTACGCATCTTCAAACCACCAGCCCTGACAATGGCTGTTCCACCAGTCACGTTTTCATGCATCCTTCCTGAAGTATTTTTTTTATCACTGCCTTTCAGTGTTCAAGTGTCAGGCTCCAAGTATTTGCCAAGTATGAGGCATCGGGATTTGACTGAACGATCACACGTGGCCGCTGAGCAAACACCTCTGTCTTTGCTCCCTTTGTTCCCTTCCTAGAAAACGCGTCCTTGACGGGCACCGGCTGCCCTTGCTGTGTCCTAATCCTGAGCGTGCCCACGTGCCTCGCCTGGGCAGCCCTCGCCGGCAAGCTCCTGCTCCCTCCTCCTCATCCTCCCTGCTCGAGACGGACATTTTGCAGCACTACAGATGTCAAGCCGAGCAATACATTAGCGGTTATGTAGTGCGCACACCCTGCCAGACAACTTGGCATGAAATATAAATGAAGAGTTGCTGCAAGAGGGGAAATGGCCTCAAGCGCTGTGCACGGGTTTGCTGAAACGCCGACTTGCCGTGCGCGGCTCCTTGCACGAGGGCGCACACAAACGCTGTCCTAAATGCAACCACAACAGTGCACGTCTGCTGCAAAGATACGCCCCTGCCTCTCACAGAACCAGAATTCACTATTGCGACCCGGTCAGAGTACACGTTATTTTGTACTAAACCAACCCAAGGTGCATTGGGAATTCAGATACGTGCATTACATCAGTCTCCATCATTTTCTTCTACAAGTATTTATCACCACACTAATAGCTCCCGTAGCAGGCAAGCAGAGTTCACATAGTGACCCAAGATGCTACAAAGCCACCAGCTCTTTCGTTAAGTAAATGAATTTTTACAAGTGTAAACTTTCCTCACTCATCCCACATGGTTTTAACCCCAAAGCCTCAGGATGCTCTTCTCAATATAAGCAGCATTAAGGACCAGTGTGGATACAGCTGACCCCCCTCATCCCAGCGGTGCTTCATCTGTTCTCCTCCCCGAAATCTGGGATCAAAGACCCGCAGTCTGGCACGCTGAGCTGGCCGTGCGGTAGCGGGAGGGTCGCAGCCTTACGGAAACACTGCTGAGCCCCCGGGCGTGGGACAAACCCCTCCTTGGAAAAGCTCCACTTCGGGAAACACACTTTGGTTATTCTTTAAGCGCTTTTACTGCAGCCATCCCAAAACCGGTCCTCAAGGTAGATGCTAGACCAATACATGTTTGAACTTTCCCATAAAAGCTTCTACTAGGTTACTTTTTCCAAATAAAGCCCTAACCGCATTTTCTGGGCTCCTGCTTATGATCAGCATGCCGAAGTTTCCAGTGCGCACCAGAGTCACTGACACTTCACAGACCTCAGCTTTCCTTGCACGGTTTCTAATTCACTTCTAATGAACTCTCACGATAAGTCAGCGAGTCATCTACGATACACGTTACCTAACGCCACGCTCGGACGTGAACCGAAGAAAGCGTTGCTAATGCAGAGACTTGCGCGTTGAAGTTACTTGCTCAAAATGAGTATGTTGGAAAATGATGAGGCAATTCTGGCTGCTATTTTTAATCTCTGCGAGAAGATGAATACCAAATTTCTGGAAACCTCCCACCTGCAGCGCACATACACGGATACCTACGCACAGAAATACAGGCTTAATTCTTTATACTTGCTATGTACAAATAGCTAAACCTGCTTCGGACATGGTTTAGTAGGCATGGTGGTGTTGGGCTGACGGTTGGACTAGATGGTCTTAGAGGTCTTTTCCAACCTTAATGATTCGATTTGATTCGATTCTATGCTATTCTATTCCATTCGATTCTATTCGAGTATTCAATCAGGGCTTAACTCTGTGCAGGTACTGTACACAAATCCACAGCACACCCACTGCAACGGATACATTTCTTTTTTTGTTTTTCCATTCCTAGCTTCATTCTTTAGGGCAGGATGAAAGTTATCATCTGATTCCTCATCGATAGGATGTGCCAGGACACAAGGAGAAAAGTCACTGCCCAAAGGGCTTCCTCCAATGTGCCAGCTGGTGGATTTCTCTCTAGCTCCGCTCATGCTCCCAGGGTCGTCTTTATTGCTGGATTTCTCACCTGATGATGTGTACTACAATGGCCTTTGTTTATCCACAAACATGTTTCTAATTTAACCTTTTCATCTTAGAGATATTTCACCTGCTCACCCTCCAAGATACCCACCTCGTGATTTTCCCGGTGCGTGAAGACTGTAAACAGAGGAAACTCGTATTTCATTAAAAATCCCTTTGATGAATGTTTATAAACGTGACAGAGCATTACACTGCAACGCTGCACGCTTACGTCTCCTGCCTGGAGCACGCCAAGGATGCTAGCTGTCAAGGGCAGGATTCAATCGCCTAAATATCGGTGTCTCTTTGATGATGCTGTTAGGGACACCCTGGGAGTTCCCAAGGCACCAGCATGGGGTGGGCAGGTAGGAAACAGGACTCGCTGTGCACTTGTGGAGCAGGAGCTGGAAGCCAAGCAGGTTACCCACAGTGCTTAAAAAGATGCTACGTTTAGGTGGCCAAACCTTTGAATCCTCCTAAAATCCCTCCCTCGCTGCCAGAGAGGAGCAAATCCACAGATGTTCACAAAACTCAGGTCGTATTGATAGTGGAAGAATATATACACATTTCATCACTGTCTGGCTTATGCTTTGGAAGCTGCCTGCTACTTGACCATAAACCTCCCTAAGTTAATCAGAATATTTTCCATTTACCAGGGAAGATGCTCTAAAGCCCAGGCTCTGGTCAGAGGCACACAGGTTCAGCGATCCTTCTCCCTGCTCCAGCGCTGGGGCACAGGGAGGCAGCCCGGCTGCTACGAACCCTCGGTGCGGAGGCTCTGCGCTCAGCAAACGCTAGCACCGACCACCCCAGCCGTGGTACACACCATCTGCCTTCCTTTCGTGAGGACGGAGCCACAGGCGAGCTTTATCTGGGCTCCCTACAGCACATGGCAATGTCACCAGCTCCCGACATCACCTGGAAAAGCTCTCTCCCTGCAAGCTCCCAGCAAGCGCTGCAGCTCTGCTCATCCAGGCTCCCAGCTCCGGCAAGGGGACAGCATCGGCTCACACCGACTGAAGTTCCGACCCACTGCGTTATAAGCCCTTCATGCTTTGTCACTGCAGTGAAAAATTACATCAGGTAACAGCGAGTGGGAGGCTGTTGCGCAACCATCCAGGCGGGACGTCCTGGGAGAATGAGACTGGGTTTCCTGGGAAAACTGTCAAGCACATGGCAAATACCTCACCCCTGTGAAAGACAGCTCAGAGCACCCAGCCCTCCTGTAATTCTCTTTTTATGACCTTGACACTGTAAATATCAACAAAAGAAGAGGAAGAAAAAAAGGTTAAGCTATCTAATGCCTTTCCAGAAGGCTCTGCTGCTCTTTAAGAGCCCCAAATTAAGCGGTAATGCTCTTTTGATTAACCCCCATTAACGAGAGAAGGCCGTCTGCAGAGGTTTTTGAGCGTCTCTAAACCTGAGGATGGCAAAGCAAGGAGGAGGGCGAGGGGCTGATCCGTGTGTGCCCCCCTCGCTGCGCCCAGGCCCGGGGCGAGGGCAGCTGCCTCCTGGCCACTTGCTCTCTCACTGAAGTGCCGCCCTGCTCGGCTGGCTCCGGAAATTGCCGGAAAACCAAAAGCGCTGCCCGTTTCCTTTATACAAGGGTTTGGATTTATTTAAGCAGTGACCACACCAGTATGCGAACCCTCACAACTTCAAGGGCTGCCAGGGCGGCGCGAAGCAGAACACCTGCGGGGTCTTATTGACACACACGGGCACAGCGAGCATCTTCAGATTCCGCTTGATAGCAAGTAACGGCCAGGTATCGCTTGCCTGAATCCAACCTTCCCTTCGGGACAGGGCCTTAGTTCCACAGCAACACTAATCAGAGAGGGGTCACAGACCTGCACGCTGTGCAAACGGGCTTTGATTTTACTGCCAAGGTTATCTGCACCATTGCTCTTTGCAAAAGGGGCTTGGGTGGTCTGCAAGTTCTCTCTGGTCCGTAGGTACGTGCTGCCCATGCAATACACAGCCAAGCACATGGACTCAGCAAAATCGTTACTCCTAGAAAAACAACTTCCCATCTTTTTAGCAGATCTACTCGCCTGCTGCTTCTGTGCAGCAGTCCCGCAGCTGCGACCACTACACAGCACTAGCACACTTCAAACAAGTCAGGCAAACCCAGCATAATGCCTCTCCTGTCTTTACCTCCAGCACGTAACCAGCATTTCCTCCCTAAATCGTCCCTAAAGTCAGTTATCCAGTACAGCACTGCCAGGATGAGGTCTACCAGCAGAAACCTCAAGCCAACCTAGCTGTCACCATTTAACAGCCCAATTCTTACAAAGCAGCAAACAAGCCTCCAGGCGCTCCACGAGCAATTAAAAAAGCTGCGCTCCGCATGAGGAGGTTGCACGGGTTTGTGACTATCAGCCCGTGAATCCGGCTACCGAATGGAGAACCCCCAGTTTCTAAAATAGCTCGAGCACGTTTCCTAACTTTCCCTGAAACAGCGGCAGGGAGCAGGGATTGTCACGTGCAGGAATGCTGGGCAGCACCCCGTGCTTCACCGCAGCCCCAGCCCACGGCATAGAAATGGGAAACTTACTCCGCATACCTGCTCTTCCTCCGCTTCTTTAAGCCAGAGCTGCTGTCCTTAATTGCTGACTATAAACTGCCTCTTAATTACTTAGAGAGCCAGGATGGTTATAGAGGAGGAAGCTGGATTCAATTATGCTCCACAGGCTTTGACTAAATAACCAAGGACCTCGACGTGCAGATCCCAGGCAGAAGGAGCTGGGCTGGCTGTCAGCAAAATCAGTAAACTGAATAGATTTGAGCTTAAAAAAAAAAAAAAAAAAAAAAAAAAAAAAAAAANNNAAAAAAAAAAAACAACAACAGAAGAGAGAAACAGCTGAAAACAGCTATTTATAAGGAGACTCTTTTCTGGTAACATTTTAGCCCCTGTTGCATACTGCGTAATTCCTTCACCTGGAGGCACGTTTATTTATTACCCGCACAGCCTGCTACACACCCCAAGCGGCACCTACGTGCAAGGGCATCATCACGCGCGAGCGAAAGCCTGGGTTTTTAATGTCTGAGTCACTTGGGCACGCACCGCAGTCAGAGCTCTTCAGAAGTGCTGAAATGAAGATATCTTTGTTAAATCGAGCTCCGGCTTTCCTTGGCTTCCCACGCCGGGAGCTCAGGCCGTCCCTGGGATGGTAATTAGGTTAAACAGCTCACGGGCTCACGCTGAAGCAGAGCATGGCACTGAATGAAAACGAGCCTGCGTGCGAGCAAAAGCTCTCAGCTGGCATATGACCGAGACGACCAACAGAATTAATCCCACACCAGCACTGGCACCACCAGCAATCTGCCCCCAACCTGGCATCGGGACAAGGAGCAAGGGGCACAGGCTGAAACACCTCAAATTCCATTTAAACATCAAAAAAAACCCAAAAAAACCTTTTATATGGTAAGGATGATCCAACACTGGCACAGGCTGCCCAGAGAGGCTGTGCAGCCTCTATCCTCAGAGGCCAAACTGGACCCATGCCTGAGCAACCTGCCTTGCGCCGGGGCTGGGACCACCTCGGCCCATCAACGACCCAAAGGAACCACCGCAGGAAAGCGCACAGGATCTGCCGCTGACGGGGGAAGCAGCACCGACCCCCACAGCAAAGCACATCTCTGACAGACAGACCCAGAGGAAGTTTCATGCTCCAGATCACAAACAGCCTTTACCCTTAGTTGGAGTTGGCAAGGAAAAATATATTCTTCCCAGCAATCGTACATCCTTATCATACTCACGCTTCATTATCCTTATCTGCAAAAACTCAAAGATGCTGTCGGCCAGGTCCCGACTACGCACTTTGTGGCTGATGATGCCTCAGGGAAGAAACGTCAAAAAACAAGTCAAATTCACATGTATGAGTTCAGATATACTTGGTTTATACAGCGTATTTGAAAGCAGCCGGGTCAGCTCTCTTTCCAAGCCTTGGCACAGGTCCCACTGCCAACAAAAGCTCCTGGCCCACGACGGAGACGGTTCCTCCCTGGGAGCCGTGTGCTCCCTGGAGCCGCTGTGCTTCCTCCGGGGCGGTGTGTCAGCTCCAGTGCTTGAAGACAAGACCGGCCCGTGACTTCTGCATCTCTTAAAACCAAGTGACGGTGTCTGGAAGCCTTGTTTGAAGTATTCCTATGGGACCTGAATTTTGGGCCCCATGCAGCGCGGCGTGGCGCACACCTGGAGCGCTTTGGGAAATCTCACCCCAGTGCTTCCCTCCTCCCCGGCCTCCCCCACGCTCCTCACCTGCCCTTCCAGCTCTTTGGGAACCTCTAAGGGATGGCCAGCATGACTTGTGGGTTAATTTTTGCAGCACAAAGTCACAGGAAAGAAGAGAGCCCCAGAAACAAACACGGAGCCGTGGGTCTGGCTGGCACCCACCAGCCCACGTGGCCAGCACTTTGGGGCAGCAACGCTGACGCACAGCCGGCATAGCAGCAGCCTTCGTAATAAATGCAGATGCAATCACGGGCGGCGACAGCTCTCTTGGATGGCATTTCAGCAGGGTGGCAGGATACGGAGCCCGCGGTGGGGGGGCACCACCAGCCCCCATGCCACACTCCTAGCCCGTGGGGTGCCACCAGCAGCTCTATCCCTGATCGGAGATGGCCAGGCATCAGCCAGACACAACCTTTCAGAAGGCTTCCACTCCTCAGCCACCTTCGGGAGCATCTTCTCAACCCTGATGGGCACCAGAGACTACTGGAGAACTGTAAATCCCAGTATTACCAAGGTTGCAACCAATTGCTCCTAGTGACGCCCCTTCGGAACATATGCTCAGCCTTCTGTCATTAAACACAAAGTAGGCTTTGAAAGCAGAACAGGACCAGCAGCGGTCCCGCAAACAGGATTTCACACTCCCAACGTGAAACACCGCATTTGATCGGAGGCGCTGGGGGTGCCACGCAGCAGTACGCCACGGCATCCTTGGGGCGCCCGCGTCCTCACACCTCTGCCACGGAAAGTACAAAATAGGCACAGAAAGACTGGCGTGAAAGTTTTCAAAAGCTTACCTACTTAAAATTAAGCACCTAAATTCAGGTTTTAGCCGCCTAAACTTTCAGAGGTGCGACAGGATAGTAAGTCATGACTGTCCTGCTACGCTGACTGCAGACAGAGGTATGGAGAGCTGAGACCAAACACCTGACTTTAAAGAGAGGTGAGACAAATCCCATCGTAACATTTAATCGACAAAGTATTCAAAAATAACATCAGCGGAAAATGACGCTGAGGCCGACACGTTGGGAGGAACCTCAGCTATTCTGATCGTGCGGTCTCCTGCCTATCCACTGTGTACGTTTATTTATGCATCAATTGAAATCCATACGTTACAGGAATGAGTTTGGGCCGTACGTTGCTAACATGAATTGCAGTCTTCCTGTGGTCAAGTTACTTTCCACATTATGCATGGCACTGGAAACTCAAGCAAGCATCATGAAGTCTGCTTCAAATAATAGCTGTGTATTTTTATAGAAGATAACAACTCGTGGTCCTCACGAGGAGCAGCAGGACCTACCAGATCACTCAGTATTTTGACTATTTTCATTAACATTGCAAGGAGGGTATGGAGGCGTGTTGTACAGGCAAGTGTAAAGGAAAACCCTTTCTTAACCCCCAGTGCAGCCCTTCCCACGTCGAGCACGTCAATCCGTGCTCGACGGATCCTGCTTGAAATTCAGAAGTGCAGAGAGAGCCTTCGAGTGCCTGCAGCCCCACAACTGCTGCCCTGCGCCGGGCTGCCGATTCCCCGCTCAGGAAAGCGCCCACGCCAGCCAGCCTCCTTAAATGCACAGGGGGACTACCTCCAGGGTGAAATAGGGGTGGGGGGAACATGTGGGACCCCTGCAAACTGGAGGCAGCACGCTCGACGGGAGCTGTAGCACTGCACCCACGCAGGATGGGTGCGCAGGCAGCTCAGGGCAGCCTGAGCATCCCCAGACAGCCGCACAGCGGAGGGCAGCGCCGACGAGGGAGGCTGGCTCTGCTCCGAGGAACAGCACACAGCAGACCCACACTGAGCACAGCACAGGCTAATTAGTCTTCCTTTTCTGCTGAGCTAATGAGGGTGGGAAACGAGCGCTGCGCTGTCACTGTGATGTCTGTATTTCAGGACAGCTGACGTGGAAGTTTTCCTGGCTTGAGCTGCTCGGCTGCATGAAGGACTGGGATAAGTTTCTTCGGCACGGCGAGAGGGGACAGACAGGTCCTCACACCTCCATGGGCAGCCGTGGGAGAGAAGCAAACCTCTCTCTCCGTGTTTCAAAGGATGACAGTAGTGAAGAGCAATTAAATGTGCCGCCCTTACACACACAGAGGGTCACTTAACCCCAGCAGGGATGAAAAGTCCTGAATTAGAGACATCATTTTGTCTTTACCATGCACGGATGGATGCCCAGTCGAGATGATTTTCCTACAGACAAAGGTGTCCCAACTGAGCTGGCGCACAGTGAGAGCATCTGGGGCTATCAGTACGGAAATCTATTCAACACAGCCAAACCAAACCTCACATAAAAGCAGCAGTCACTTTTATAACACACATCTTCGTATTTCCTTTGGTCGGTGAAGCCTCTGCTAGCTTTAAAAGGCCCGTGGCTCAATCCTAATACGATTTTGCATAATCCATTTTATTTCCATATTTCTCTGATTGTATTTTAGCCTTCTAAATAATGTAAGATAAAGTCACACCTTTAATCCCTCTTAAATGTCTGCATTTCACGTCTGCTGGTGTGTACGATACGAGTACACAGCTGCTTCGTAGGTGGACACCCTCAGCCAGAACAACCAGGAGAGTGCAGGACAGCCCCGGGACACCTTTATTTCAGATGTCACCCATAAAAGACACTAGAGAAGTAGGAACCCAGGATGGACAGATGAAAGGAAAGGCAGCAAGCAGAAAGCCTGGTTTCCACAGGCTTTCTTTGAACTTCCTTTGAAAATTATGTGGCATCGACACTGACTTTCCATGAATAATGATTGCTGAATTAGGCCAGGACCAGGACATGGCCTTTTCCCATACTTTCAGCGACTATTTGGGGGATCTGAGCTGATACACTGGACTTAAACAGCATTTTATTTTACACTGCTAAGGTACAAGGTTGATTTGATGGGCAAGGATTTATGACATTAACTCCCCAGAGTTCAAAGTGAGAACAAATCCTTAAATTTGAGCAAAACAGTGGAAACTGATTAGCGCAACAGACGACAGTAAAAATCACTATCGACAGCAAAGTCTGGTGGGACGGATGGATGCTGCTGCTGAGGACGGGGGTGTGCCAAGGAAGGTGGGGCACTGGGCAGCAGCTCTGACCACCAGCACGGCACCTTCTGACAAGGGCTGGTCAGAACTCTCTGCCTTTCCAATCTATGCAGAATTCAGGGAATTCAACCCAAAACCTCAGACCCAAAGTCACCTAAACGCTGGGGAAGTTCGGCTGCATCTCCAAATACAGAGATCATCTTCTGTTTCTCTTACGAACTGAAGTGCCGTGATTTAAACATAATCAACTAAGGAAAGGGTTGAGTCGGGGTCCTAAAATTTACACCATGGGCCCATCTTCCCAAATGTCACACACCCCAGAATATGCAATTTTCTCTCCTGTCGTCTGACACCGACTCTGCTAAGGCTCCCAGGCTGAGCGCAGGGAAAGCCAGTGAACCAGCAATACAAAGGACTCTGCCACAACTACTGCAAATGCTTAAAAAGCAGGTTATTATCCAACGCCAAAAGCAAACTGGCGATGTATACAAATCCATGCTTGCTTGACACAAGAGCTGTCAGTCTACAAAGGATCCACAGAGGAACGAGAAGAGTGGCTGGGACTGCTCCAGCCGGGAAATGGGTCACCGAAACAGGACTTAGTTCATAATTAAAACCCCTGCATTAATCAGTCTCCTCAGAAGGGTAGAAACCACCAGCAGTAGCTGCCAAGCTGCGGAGCAGCCACCTTTCCTGCCAGCAAGGCAAAAGATGAGCAGAAC
This sequence comes from Balaeniceps rex, assembly GCA_013401315.1. Taxonomy (NCBI): domain Eukaryota; kingdom Metazoa; phylum Chordata; class Aves; order Pelecaniformes; family Balaenicipitidae; genus Balaeniceps; species Balaeniceps rex. The sequence continues at coordinate 120,791 of VYZW01023896.1, forward strand.
TTGTGTCTGCCATCAGAAAATAATTTGGCTGAGTGTTGCTGATGGGACCCAGCCACCTCGAAGACCAGGGAACACCTTCACCACCCTGCGAGCTCCAGCTGCTGGAGGTCCTGCCTCCAGCACCCACCAGCACCAGGGGCAGGAAAGGACATGGGGATGTACGGCACTTTGCAGAAGGCAGACAGGAGCCCTCGCCCACAGGCGATGTTTACGCCTCACAGTCATTAGTCGGGAGTTTGGCTCATGCCTTGAAACAAGATTTACATCCCCTGAAAGAAATACCAGCTCACAGGAGCAGCAGGAGCCTGAGCACCGACCCCAGCATTCCCCAGCACAGGAATATCTCCCCGCAGCTGGCACACGTTTTACTTCTATGCCGTGCCAACTTACGAACAAGGCTGTTTTTAATGGGAAGTGAGAAGATTTGGCATGGATAAAAGATAAAATATTGCACGTGCTAGGGGCTTAGCACACATCCAGGCTGATCCGTACCACAGCACCCATAGGGAGTGCATTCGTATACTGTACCTGTGCTCCCGTCGGTTAATGCAGCCTTCACTTCGCAGATCTCACTCGTATTTTGGTTTTGCCTGTAAGATTATATTATAATCAAGACAGAGTGCCTGAGGCCTAAATACCTGGCCACTTTTTTTCTTTAAGGTAGCAAAATAACTAAAACAAGATCTGGTATTTAGAGAAAAATGTTTATTTTTTGCTCCTGGGTGCCCACCCTTCGCTGCCCCAGCCCAGGCATGCCAAGGCTCCACTCTGCCTCCTCACATGCCTCTCGGCTTCCCTGTCCTCCTCCCCAGCTCACGCTTTGGGGAGGAAAACAAGCCTCCTCCTGGGACAGGGACAGGGGAACGCTCCCTGCTTTGGGCTAACAGACCGGGAGGTTTCACTTCAGGGAAGACTGAGGAGGCCAAAATGTTATTTTTATAAATATTTGCAAAACCTAATAACAAGGGAAATATTCAAAATATTTTTTTCCTCCTAGAAAGCGGCAATCGAAACCTGTTGCTAAAGATTCCCTTGTAGCACTTGAAACCCGAACAACCGGAGCACCGCGTGCACCACACGTTGAAATGCAAAACCTCCATCAACAAGTTAAAAGCAAAAAAGCGGACGCTGAAACAGCTTCTCTGTCCAAACACAGGCAGGAAAACAAGCACAGATAAAAGAAAAAATTAGGACAGAGAAAAAGGAGTGGCGAAACCGCTCTGTGTCGGTCCCGAGGCAGGTGGGCGGCTGGAGCGCTGTTGTGCTTGGCTGTAGCCAGCACCCTTGGCGAGGCAGATGGGAACACCCTCACCCCGATGGACACATGGCTCCACCGGACCATCACAGAGCCCGAGGCCGCGTCAACGTGACAGCAGCGCTCAGGCACCGCATCCAGGGCGGTTGGAAGATGCCAGTGAAGCCCAAGAGACCCGTGCCACTGGCTGCCATGCCGTCCGCTCGCCCACGCGTGCAGGACCTTGACTGTCTCCAAAACACTGTGATTCTCCTCACCCTGGTACACTTTATCTGGGAGCAGTCTCCAGCACCACCCCTGTTCCCAAAACAAGCCGAAGCAAGGCCCTGGATGATGCTGCAGGGTGGCACCGGCCAGGACCGTCCCCAGCGCCCCAGGATGCCGGGTGGCCTCGGCTCGCCCCACGGATGATGCTGTGCGTGGGGCTGCCATGGGCTCAGAGCTGCTGCGGCACGGTCAGGCTGCAGGTTACCTTGTTTCACTCCACAAACACTGAACACAGAATTTCTGTGATTTGCAGGAACATAAAAATGTGCTGGATGCTTATAAGGCTTTATTTAATTTTGCATGACAAAAATCCCCTTCCAGGCTCATACCTTGCCCATCAGCTTTCAGCCAGGAGCAAGCTGACAGGGCTGAGCTTCAAAACCTTGAAGATCCAAGGTTACCACACCAACACCAGGCAAAGCCACAAGTGCAGAAGCTAGGAGAGGTGAGATTGTCCCAGGAAAAATGGTAATGGAAAAAAACATGCAATCCTGCTTTCTTAATGCTTGTTAGAGAACATTAAAAAAAAATCAACTTCTAAAACAGGCGCATGAGTCAGGTCCTCCTTCAAGCCACGCTGCAGGAAAAGAGGATGGGAAGAGCGAGACATCAGCACCGATCAGGTTTACCCCACTTTCAGGCCAGTTCGTGCACTGTACTAAATACCCAACACCCGTTAAACACCCACCACTGCTGACCACAGACCAACACACACTTCTTCACAGGCACCAGGGTCAACTTCTCCTAGTTCACCATTTCTTAAATGAACTGATATCATCAGCAAAGGTATGACCAGGGGCAAAGCTCAGATCCCTGAGGTGAAGTGGCAAATCTCCACCACAGACCTCCACCAGTTCTTAAAAACATCAACGGGGCACGGGAGCCCCTCCTGCCTCAGTAGTTCTTCCAGAAGGACCAACACTGTCGCTGCTTCAGTGCCCTCGTGACATCAAAACTGGCAATGCCATGAAAACTAATGCTTTTCTCAATTTCTTGCCTTGGCGTTATGTCCTGGTGCAGCTGGCGCTGCAGGGCATGCTCACCTCTGTGCAGCGGTTCCCTTGCAAAACTGGGTCCGTGCCACCAGGCTCCGTAGACACCAAATACCAGGCAGCTAAACAAGAATACCACCCGTCCTCTGCAAACAAATGGCTCCTTACTATCTCTTCGCCTGAAGGGGCACTGATTTCCAGCCGTTTGCTCGTTCCAGCTAACGCTGAATGTCCTTGGGCCAGGCAAGAAGGAATTCCTGACTATTGCTTTGCCCAAAATGCCCACTAGCCAGGTCATTAGGAAAAGCGAATGTAAACGTTTGGAGGTAAACTTTGTGATTTCACAGCCAGTATTTCCCATTACCTGCAATTCATACCATTAAAATGGGTAGTTTGATTGCTCAGTTACACAATTAATACCAGCTAAAATTACGGGCTGTTGGTTTAAAATGAGACAGAAAGAGAGCATTATAAAGCCAGTGTGAAACCCTCCAAACACCACATCCATCTTAATTCCTCTCTGCAGGAGCAAATGCAGGATCTGGCTGGGTAATGCCCATCCTAACACTTTGCCAAGAAAAACATAAAGCAACCAGATACGTTACAGCCCTACAGGATTAGAAGAGATGATCAATTCCCAAACCACATTAACTCAAAACATCATAATTAATGCTTCTTCCAGACAGACACATTCACTCCCAAGACATCAGGGAGCTAATGGTCAACAGTCTGCAGCAAATGACTTTTAGAGCAGTAGCAGGGACCCCCGAGCAGCGCTCCCCTGAGCAGGGGAACCCCCAGTTCTCTGGTGGCATTCTTAATATTATCGCAGATGTGGCCACGCTCATTTGCACTTGCAAATTCCTCCTGCTAGAGCAGTGGCATAGCAAACCAGAGAAGGTACGCTGAGAAAGAACAGCTTCCAGTCTGTCACCCCGCAGTCTGAAAGCCATGCTTGCAGCTGAAGAAGGACATCTACATGCAAAAGAAGAGCCTGTATTCCCTAAAATGACAAAGAAATACCAGAAGACACACAGGATCAGACACAAAAGGTCACACTGGACAAAAAAATACCCATCTGTGAAAGAGGAGAACAATACAATACTGTTCTTTAATGTATTTCTTGCATCTCCCTTTGAGCCTCTGTCCATAACAGGGCTGTGAAAACACCTCTCTCATGCTTCGTGAATACACTTTTAGCAAGTGCTCTGAGTTTCCAGGTTAAAGATAATCCTTATTATTGATACCAGAAAAGCAGCGATCAGATCACTTCTGGAAACACATCGCAAGGGACACTGCTTCAGATCACTACTCATGTAACTGGAAAGCAGGAATCGGGTACTGCCCGACCCCGCAGACATCAGCCCCGAGAAACCACAGCCCCACACCCTGATCTGGCTCTGCGGGCCCCCGCTGCCAGTGGTGATTAATCAGCTTGTGCAATCGAGTTCTCCGCCACCCGGAGAAACACACGCCTTTGTCCAAAAGCATTTGTCAGAAGAAAAACAGAACCACCCAAAATTGAACATCACTCAACTACTTCAAAAAGAGAAAGGGGAAGCAAGCAGCAAAAGACAGGGATGGACGTCTTCATCGACAGCACTCGGAGATGCCCGCAAACTAACGAATGAAAAAGCCAGGAGGGGGATTTATGCAGTGTTTTCTGCAGTTGGACAATACTTATACCAGCGAGACGTAGTTCCCCAACAAGCAGGGTCTGAGCTGACCGTGGGAGTTATGCTACCCCCGATACCTTCCACGGAAAGAAAAACTAGAGAAAACACCTTTCTGCTAAAAAGCACCCAACACAAACCGACTGTGACACTTACTGCTACAAACCACTCCAAATTGGGAGTCTGTAAGGATACAACTGCTGCACTAGAAAAAAATACTTTTACAAGAGATAACATAAACAATGGCATTCATTTGCATCTCTAAATCCGACATTGTTTTCCCTTCCCCACCACAGCCCACCAGCAGCCAGCGTGACCGCTGGCACACTGAAGCCATGATTACGGGATCCCTAAAGGGCAAGAGGCTGAGGACCTCCAGAACATGCTATAAAAATACAAAGAGCAAAGAAAGCCCCAGCCTGCGCTGTTACACAGGTACCCGGGAAGATGCTTATTCTGCCAGTCAAGCAGGACCAGGCAGAGATGAGGTCATTAGCGTGTTTGAGGCATACGGCAGCTCCCGGCGTAGCCGAATGCCAAGGCTCCAGCCTCTGCCTAGGTACCTGCTGCACCTCCCGGCGCTGCCAGCCCTGCCGCGAAGGACGTGACTTTGCAAGTGTGAGAAAAACCCGGTGGAGCTTTCACAGCCTATTAGCTGAGACGGCCCGTGGCTTGCAAACGAAGCGGGGCGAGCTGCGCGGCGGCCGGCTGGGACTGCAGCCCGGAGTCCAGCTGGACCCGAGCTCCTCGCAGATACACCCATGCAAACCTCACGCCAGTGAAATCCGGGCGTAGCCCTGCGGGGATTTCAGCGTTCTGCGCTTCCCATCTTCCCTGACAAACACTGTCTCTGCAGAAAGCCAAGCATGAGGGCAGAGGGCTATTTTAATAAAACATGTTTTACCAATTAGGACCTCATGATATCCATCAAAACATCCAGCACAACACAGCAAAGACATTAATAAAGCTTGACACACGTATCGAGTTTTTACAGATACCATCTCAAGCCGTGGGTCCTTTCTTCTCCTGGCTGCAACGCTGTCATCAGAACCCCTTGAAGTCTGCCTAAGCGGGTTTAATTAATTATAGTCCCTTGTTACCCAAGTCATGCCATTTCCCCATTTAGGTATATTTAAAACTTCATTACTCTATTTCATCCCAAGATTTTCTTCCGTCACAGCTCTCCAAACACAAGCTCTGCCATGGTCATTTTCTGCTCCGAGAGGTATAAAAATCTCTGGCTCCTCAGAGCTGCCCAGGGAGGGAGAGCTGGCTTCGGTACCAAACACCTATGCGGGCGCTTGGCAAAGGCTGTTACAGGAAGAATATTAGGGAATTATGAATAATGCAGAGATATTAGCATCGATCAAGGCCTGTTATGATTTCATTTAGCAGAAAATGGGAACCATTCTGCCCGTGATTGAAACAAAAACTCCTTCCCACCCAGTGCTATTCAATCAAACGTAACGAGCTCACGGGGTTTGACTCCACGCTGGCAGCCACGGCTGGTTCTGCCCTGTGCAAGGAACGACTGCATTTATTCTGCATGTAAATGTGTCAGAGCACAGGATGCTCCTTGCTTCCACATCTCAGGTACGTTAGGGACCATTTCTGCTGGTAGCTCAGTAAAAATTACTAAATGGCAAATGTCCTTGGGGATGCAGCATATAAATGAGGTCAGGACGCAACAGGACTCTGATGTCTTCCAAAGTCAGAAGACACTCCTAGTGGCGTTACCAAGCAGATTTTAAAACTGATTTATATTGTCTTAACTGTCACCTGATTTCAACGCAGTCTTAAGGGAGATGTATTTGTCAGTATTTAGCTTGCTTTTGTTCTCACTGAAGTCTGACACTCTTACTGAACTTTCAGCTTCATTATTGGTACATACAGATAGGACAGCCACCCATCCCACCTCCAATCCAGAGTATTTTAAAGATGGGAATCCATTTCAGCATGTTCCTCTTCTGATTTCTCGATCTGAGCTACATCAGCCAGGCTCTTACAGCACCTACTCACCAGGTGAATCTCTGTCCAGAAAACATGCTAGATACTGAATCACGCGAGTTGTGAAAAAACGCCAAGCAGTGTGACAGCAAAGCAGGCCGCGCACCCGCAGCGATGAACGGCACAACCGGTGACTGGGTGCAAGCAGCGCTGGCGTTCAGGCGGTTGCACAGGCAGACATGAGCGCAGCTCCCGACACAGAGGCACAGCAGCAGCAACAGGGTGCAAACACACCCTCAAAATGCAGCAGTAAAACAAGCTCCATAATCCTCACCTATGACATTTTAATCTGTGTACAGCCGCTCTTTGCCTTTTTCGGGTTCTCTGATGTCCCGAGTTTTGCAGCTAGGCTCGGCGATCTGCAGCCTCCAGAAGAAGGGCAACACAAGGAGGATGCCCAGAGGGGTCCCGAGGCAGAGCTCGGTGCAGCATCCCAGGGACCCATCCTGTACACCAAAACGAGCCCGGAGGGAGCGCTGGCTGTGTGTTCGGTTATTTTAATGCATTACTAATAAAAAGCCAGGCAATTTTCTCAGGATTCAGTAAACAGTCTTCTTCTGCCAGTTATGCAAATTTCGTGTATATTTATCTTAATAAACTTGGCCAGCCTTACCAACTAAAAAAAAGCATAGCATCTCGATCGTATCTCCCCCGTCTCGGCCGCTCCGTAAGAGGGGATCCGGAGCCAAAACCACAAAGATGCCTCAACGTGCCTGGGAAGCGCTCCCCTTGCGGCCCCTCGCCCTTGAAAAGCAGCCCACAAAAACAAGGTGCCTATCGCACCCCAAATTTCCAACCACCATAGTGCACCCCGACACCTTCACCACCTTCAGTTTGCACTTCAAAGCTTTCGCTTGCTTTTGCCTGAAGTCCTCTAGTGCAGCTCCTCCGTTACAGAAACGGTCACTACATGGCTCAATGAATGCCCGCTTTCCGGAGCCACTGCCAAGCTCACCCGGGACAAGGAACACGCAAAGCACCCGTGTGCCTATAGACCCTTCCTTCTCCATCCCCCACCTATGGAGTTACCTATGGAGTCTACAAACACAGAGGGGGAACAGACATTCCTCGCACCAAAAACCCCGCTTCAGCCCCAAAATCCAGTGGGACCATTTCTGTTCTTGGAGGTTAAGCACAGGACTGCACAGCCTCTTTAATGGGAGCCCAGCGCAGGAGTTCACATCCCTGAAGATGTGTTACTGCAGAGGTAGAGCCCGGGAGCTCCTGGCAGCCAGCGAAAATCTGGCATTACATAGTGCCGAGATGAAGGTGATCGTAGAGGGTATTTGTAACAATCCTGGGTCAATAAAAAGGCCTGCCGCCCAACACCCTGGGGACATTTAAGTGTGATTTCTCTGATCAACAAGACTGTTCTCTGCCCCAGATGATCCACAAGACACATCCAACTCTCTCCCATGAACAGCTCCCAAGAGACTCTTCCCCACCCCAGGACGGGGAATTGCACATTCAGATGAAATGTCGGCCATGGGAGCAGTGCGACGCAGCATTTAGGGGAGGTGGGGACCAAACACAGAGCCTGTCATCTTCAGCGCTCCTGTCCAGGCGTCAGACCCTTCAACACCTTCAGCACACGTACCTGCATGTGCTGCTCTTCCCCACGGCAAACTATTCATGCTTTTGAAGGGCTCTGACACTATCTGTGTGTTAAGTCATGACTTCATGACTCAATCCTCATGCAGAACGCGGCTCTTATTTGGAAATGTATTATATTGATTTCCTGGCACACGACATCTGTTGAAATGGGCGTTCGTATTAGTTTCCTGTCTGAGTTGTTTTAAGCCAAAGTACAAAGCCTCAGTTATGCTGAGGTTCATGTTGCTAATGTGTACGTGCCACGATTTTAAAATAGTGGGTTTATTTTTGTTTTTTAAAGATATCAACAGAATAATTTGATTACATTTCTGAGGGTCAAGAGCTATCTGCAAACAGTACATGCCAAAAACTCCCGTGAAAGTCAGCAGCAAGTCTTCGCTGTCCCGGTCATCTTCCCAACCAGCACTTCAGGCCAACGCCATTCCCTACCCTTAGGTATAACAACTCTCTCCCCTGTAATTCACTTTATAAACCTGTACTCACACATATGTTGGAAAATTTGGACTTGCAAGATATTCCAGAGGAACCCTGCTGGAGATCAACACAACCACTCCCAGGGTCATGCCTGCAGAAGAGGGGACCTGGAGCCTTGGGGCTCCCCCTCTCTTCCTGCTCAGGGGAACTTTGCAAAACTCACTTGAACGTGCTCCAGGGACAGGAGCAGGACTAGGACCAGGACGTCCTCAAAGCAGGCTGAGCCCAGCTTTCAAAGTTGGTTGCTGACCAGATCTGTGCTTAAGAACCTGAAGACATGCCCTTGGGAAAGGAATATGCTTATTTAGGTGATCACACACAGATTTAGGAGCCTATCTTTAGATCCCAGAAAGTGTTCTTAATTGCTGATGAAGTAGCGGCCAAATTGTTAATCAGAGTGACAGGACTGACAGAAGAATGACCTGTGGACATACAGCAATAGGAGAGGATCCATCTGATGAGATGCATCCAGAGACTCAACATCCACTGCCTTGAGGCTGGTTACTTGGATAACTGCTCCTGTCCTCTACTCCTTCCAGCTAAAGTTCCTCTTAGCCCCAAAGCACCGCAGACCTGGTTAGGAGAGCCCGGCGGAGTCCACCACTACCACAATGTGCCAAACGCAGGCTTAAAACATCTTGCTCCAAGTCATATTTCTAATACTGTTTCTCATTTGGTGGCCTAATCTCCAAGTTATTCTCTGCCCCAAAAAAAGGTCTTTAAAAGAAACAACAGCCAAAAGCCCTAAAATTCAAACCATTAGCAAATTTTTCATCTCTTGAGAAAGCACCAAAGTGTAAAACTCCACGCTAGCACTGCGATGATGTAGGTTACTAATTAAAACATTAGCAGAAATTAAAAAAAAAAAAAAGAAAACCCTTCTTAAGGTTCCTCTAATTAGATTTGTTTACAACAGCAGTAGTATCGTTCTGGAGATATTCCGGGAAGCCTCCTGCCAGAAGTGATTTACCTTCCTCGGTGGTAAAGGTCAGGCAGGGTGCAGATCTAGCACTTTCATGGACATCTGCTGATGCATCCGGAAAACAAAGGAGGAGGCAGGAAAGGCTGGAGTCAGCCAAACCCTCCAAAATATGTTATTGTACAAACAATTTATTTTTTTTTGGTGCATCCCAAGAACAATAAAGTAAACTTGGCTGGGTGTGTTTCAGTGCTTATTAAACTGGCAGCTCGCTCTCCAAATCCTGCTTTTTCTTATTGCGAAATCAGGATGGGACTGAAGGGTGATGTCAAGCTTTAACATGCTCGGTGAGCCCAGGCGAGCCGACAGTGTGGGTGTAGGGGAGAGGTACAGCAAGGGCAGACACTCGTTCCAGACTCACCCCGAGAGCCTGAACTCAACAGGAGTCATTTCTGAACTAGCAAAACTCATCCCCATCACCACTTGTATATGAAGAATACAAATTAATTACAGCACAACAAGGGAGTACCTCCAAATAAAGGATAATTGTCACCTGAAATTGTTCGCATCTGTTGAATGCCTTTCATTCTTGGATCAAAGTTCTTTATAAACCTGAATCAATTAAGGTTCACAAAGCCTATGTGAATCACGCACCATTTTATTAATATTTCTTCAAGCAGAGCTTTCTGCCAAACTGAGTCTGAGAGGAGACACACTAATATTCCTTTGAAGATTATTTAGTTATTCAGGATCGCTGCAAGTTCTAGAGCATGTTTCAAAAAGTCATGAGTTTATGTTGAAAACTACGAAAGCACAGGACATACTTGCCGCACAGCCTCATGCCCTGACACCATCCAAGGAAGGTGCATTTCTCTCAATTCCTTTCCCATAGTTAGACCCTCTCCTTAACTCTACTTGCATAACCCATTACCACACTAGTTTTGTTGCCTTCAAAGTTTAACAATCCTTAAGGCTCCGAAAAGAGCTTTAAAAGCTAATGCATTAGGATGGCTCTGCTGTAAAGCAGCACCGAGTCGCTTCTGGATGCGATGAGCTGCGAGTCGGGCATCCCAGCACGCCAGCTCCAACGCGCAGCCCAGGCGATGGTCGCCGACTGCCTCTGCTCGGCCACTGCTGGTGGTTGAAGTTTCCATACCTGCAGTCCCAACTGCAAGAAGAGCACTGGAAAACCCGACCACAGCATCCCGCACCTCCACCAATGCATAAATAAATGAAAACTGTAGGGACCTTGGGGACAAAGAAAAAAAAGTGAGCACTGTAAATATACACTCGCTGTAGTCTTGTGTGGTCTTCTAAGAAATATGGTCTCCTTCTCCGAAGGCAATGGGACTAGCGCTTGTTGGCTGGCTGTGGCGTGCACACTTTACCTCGGCTACTAACTGCTACGGCACCATTTACCCAAGTAACTCTGGAATATACCTGGGTTCCAAGAGTAACGCCTGCCATGCACGTAAATGTGCTCAGGAGAAAAGTATTCCAAATAAGCCGGAAAAAATAAGCTGGAGTACTCCGGACCCAACACCAGCATTCACCCACAGAATGCGTTTCCTCAATCCCATCGCAACTAATCCCGATCGCTTTGTTTCTACCCTGTTAAAGAGAAGCGCAAGAAAAGTCTTTCAATTTTCACGCGGTTACTCCCCACATGCCGTGTGTGCGGATCACCGTCTGCGTGCGGATCACCGTCTGCGTGCTGTGTCCCAGTTGCTCCATTAGATAAATCCCGTAAAATTTCTGACCTCCTTGGCAGCCCAAAAAAGCAAACCGTTTGATCCAGGCATTTGGGTCAAAGAGAAGACAGAGAGGGGGTTTTTGTGTCTGACTACAGGGCTTTTATTTTGTTCTATTTTTCAATAAAATATCGGCAAAATGCTGACAAAACCATTTTAAAGCGTGAACAAAATATTTTGCTGGTTTACCATATACTAACACAAAAACGTTGTATATACACACGACGCACATACCCACAGCCCGCCTGGGTTCAGAGCCTTTGCCCGGTGAGAACCCAGACGAAGGGACTGTTTTGAAATTACGCCACTTTCAATGAAAGCAGAATCTGGTCCAAAATAATTTCAGCCAGCTGCCGGTGCCATGTGTACATATTTGCAATGGTAAAGCAAACAATTACTTTTTGGACAGAAATCAGAATAACAACTTTAAGTTAGGCTTTTGGCGTCCTTTTATTTAGCTATTCGTGCAGCAAAAATACAAATCTGTGGTTAAAAAATTACTGTGGAAATGAAAAGCGAGCGCAACTAGAAAAAGGTAATAAAAGCTTTTTTAAGTAAACCTGTTCTTGCAATATTAAGAATACTGCATAAGAATACCGAGCTCTGCCCGCCACACGTCTGTGCCCGTGAACCCTCTTCAGTGGCAAGGCGTTGTATTTTTTCTGGTAGCACCTGAAGACGTCCGAGTAGGTTGTGGCGGTTGTAGCCTTTATAAACGTAACCCTAAAATCCTATTGCCCCGTTACTGCTATTTAAAGCAAGCGCGTAGCCTGCGGTGGTCACCCTGCCGGTACTTTTGCCTGCTGAAGCAGGGAACAGGCCTGACACCGAGCTGTTCGGTCATGCCTCTCCCAGCACAGAGCACTTGCAAAACCTCTCAACTCGCAACACAAGACCGAGCTCTCAGCAAGATGCTGTTTAATTTCCGCGCTACCTCGGCTCCACCGACTCTTGCTCCAGGTGCTGTGCTGCCCTGCCAGTGACCATCACAACGCCTGGCACTCACAAGAGCATTTTTTCATCTAGGGAGCTCAAAACTCTCTGTGTGCCTTCACTGAAGAAGGGCCACAACCCCGCGAGCAGGGCAGGCGATGCTCACGCTCCCAGGAGCTCAAGGCTGAAAAACCTCCAAAGCAACTTGCAGCTGAGCAGCTTTACTCATCCGTACGTGTCATTTGTGCTCTGCAAGAACCAAACTGCCAGAACCACAACCGATGCAAAGTGATGCAAATTCATCAGGAATTAATTTGGCTTCTTATTATGGCTGCTGTTGCCGCTTGAGCTCATTGTTTCCCCAGCTAAGACAAAAATATTGTTCCTGACCCAATTAAACTGCCATCTAAGACGACAAAAGGTGAGGAGAGGGTAGGGATCAACTGGAGCAACCTTAGGCTCTTACACAGATTAATTTGATTCACGGCCCTCCTTCCAAACTGGCGAGCCACTTACAAGATAAACAAACACAATATGCAAAAAGACTATTTAGCCAGCTTATTGCTTTTAGGTGTTTCAGTGGCTCATCAGAACAGATTTACATAAAAAATTATAACCTCTTGGGTTTGATGCTGTGTTCCCTGCCCTCCATATACTTCCTTTTGATGTCACTGGGAATCTTCCCTGCGTGGGACGGCAAGTCAGGCTCGTCGCCGAACGGGACCTCCTCCTGCAAGACGTCGTCCAGCTCACACGGATGCAGGAACTGCTCCGTGAAGTTATGACTGGTCCTATGCAAGATGGGAAGTGGCCCTTAAATTAGAACCAAGCCTGGAAATTTGTAAAAAGTCTGAGTAGAGAACTGAAATCCTGGCCATTGAGAAGAAAACAGCAAAAATCCCTCTTCGCTTAAATTATGCTAAGATTTCACTGCCTGGATCTAACGTTTTATCTTCTTACTTTCCTCATCAGATACAGTTTGTTTTGTGACTGTTTTTAGTAACGGCTATTCTTGCGATAAATTCTCCTTTATCATCTATGGAAAATTCTCAGTACTTCAATACCCCAGGCATCATTTAACTCCTGGGCGTGTCAGCTCTGCCTTCAAAACACACACTACCTTCAGAAATCCTCCTCCTCCAATTTAAAACCTGAAAAAGAGCGTTCAGCCAGTGACTGTGTATAAAGCAAAGACAAATAACCGCTGGAGAGCAGGAAGCTGCCCACTGCTGCGCGCTCCAATTCACACAAGCCCGTCCTACACCCACAAGAGCTTTGGGTCGTGAGTTCAGCCCAAGAACCCCTTCCGTAACTGCAGCGATCACGCAGGCGAGGACTGCGCGCCGTATCTAGCCCAGGAGAACAAGAAAACAGTAAATGTTTCATGCTAAAATGCACTTTTAAAAAAGCACAGAGCTGTGCACGGCTCCCCTTCGGGTCACAGCACAATGGATGAAGGCAAGATCAGGCACGCAGAAGCTGGTGCACCGCTGGAGACCTGGGGATGCTGCAGAGACAGGACAAGCTTTGGTGGCCAGAGCAGAGGGTAACAAGGCTGCAGTGGCCACCTGCTTCGTTTAGAGGGTGCCTGGAAAGGTGGTGGCTACCGGTTCTGCACCATGGACTGTAGGGACTAGTCAAAACCAGAGCACGGGGGACAGAGCAAGAGCAGGATCTGCCTTTGCACACCGCAGCCAGTCAGACTGGTTTGGGCCCATGCTAGCGCATCTGGTGTGAAACCACCCCAGAGCAGCTCTCCTCCAGCAGCAGCACCCACGGCCACAGCCTGGTGCACAGGGGTGGCGAGCGGAGACGAGCTTTTGCCAACGACACCGAATCTGACACTCCCAACGAGCAGTTTTCTATGCAAAAGAGCGAGCACATCCTTCATACTTGAAGCCAGCAAGTCACCTCTCCCTCCTCACAAAAGGCAAGAGCAGGCAGTAGTGGGGATTTTCGGCCTTTCCCACTGATATTCTGAGCGTTTTCCAGACGCACCACTCTGGCTGCAGGTACTTTAAGCAGAAATCAATTAGTTACGTTTAACAGCACGCCTGGGGTGGCACGAGCCCTGGCTGCGTGCTGCAGGCATGGCCGTGGTGCTGGGCAGCTGCTGGCTGCAGCGGGGCTTCCACCCACCTCCAGAAGGGCCAAATCCTGCGTGCTGGATCTGCTCCTAAAGCTCACTGCAGCTGTGCATCCAGCCACCCTCCCAACGGCATTGCTGTGAATAACCAAACAGCATCTGTCCCGCTCTCCCTCAGGTCCCCCATTTCCCTCCTCTCCTAATCCAGGCTGATGAAAACAGTTCCTACTGATTTGTTTTACATATTAATTGTTTAAAATCATATTGCCATGACATTTAAAAGCTATAATATAAATTAAAAAAAAATATATATGCAATGCCCTCCTCAGTGGAGGGGAAACACAATTATTGTCTGCACCCGTGAACCCAACATATCTAACAACAAGCGTATCCAGGACGAGCTACAAGGAAAAGGAGTCCCTAATTTCATGACTATACCATTGCTTTCACGTCTGTCTTTTAAGAGTCCCTACGTGCACATTCAAATATTCTCCCAGCTGAAAACCTGGCTGGAACGGATCTGGGGTTGATTTTGCACAAGCCCATCGCAAGTTTGACCGGGTTTCTTTCCCCGAAGGAGGCAGACTCCCTGTGGCCTCCTGCTCCTGCCACTCCAGCTTCCCACACACACATCCTCCGCTCTCCCATGGCGAGCCTCGTCCCGCTAGCACTCCACCGGCACGCACCATGCTCCGCTGGCCGCTCGGCCACAGCGGTTCGGGGAGCTGGCCTCCGAGGTGGGCTGCCATCCCTCACCCTGCACGGGCCAACTCAGGTCCTCTGCTTCCCCAGCTCCTAATCCAGACTGATAAGAACAGTATTGCACTGCTGAACCTGCTCAAGGGACTGTGCAAGTCAGTAAGATCTGCCCTGCAGAAAAAGCTGGTCTCTAAATATGAAGGGAAATATTGTCACGTTGGTGTTTTCTTTAATGCAGCTCCATTTTGGGGGTTCAGATCCCTTCCACCCCTTTGTGCTGGGCTCCTGCTGCCCGTGCACCTGCATAAAATAAAAGGTTGGCATCTATGAGTTTAAGAGAGAAAGAAAAAAAAATGCATGAAAAAGGCTTTCCTTTCTGATCTTGCTTCTGACAAATCTGCAATAACTTGCTATTAACTTCTAACTTGTTGGAGAATTTCCTCTTTTCCTTGCCCCCTCCGCTCTTCAGAGGATTTGCTGAGATCAGCATCCACCTCGTTCTGTCCCTTACCCAGTGGAGCGGGTTATGCTGGGCAGCAAACCAGCCCCTTCACTGGGACCTTCAGCAGCAGCGATCTGTGACACCGTGCCCCTCAAAACAGCAACGCTCTCTGCTGTAACATGCTGCCTTGGGGAGATGCATATCCTCCAGGCACTAAAATAGAAATGATAAAAAAAATAATTTCTTCAGTGAGGTTTTTTTGCACACCATGCAACACAGGGAACAGGTCCCCACTCTCCGGGGCAGGGCACTGCAAGGGGCTGGCACGCCGTGCTTGCCCCCGGCCCCATGGCCGGCCGCCGCTGCGTTGTTCCTCGTGGCCCTTGCACCGCAGTGAGGTCAGACCAGCTAATTCTCGGAGGCGGCCATAAAAATATTGATCGGAAACATACAGCAAACCATGTGGCGGGTTACCTTGGCTTCCCTGGCCGTCAGCTGGCCACAGCCGGCCGAACACGGCAGCTCTTCAGCAGCACATGATGGACGTGCTTCCACCAGGGCAGCTCAGCTCATCCAGATGCCACTTCACCCAAACTCCCTCTGCTGCAGTCCTGTCAAACCCCAAAAACTATCATTCCACAAGTACCACGTACTTTTCTTTCTTGGTTGAAAATTGAGGGGCAATGATGCCACTTTTCACAGCTACAACATGCCACCGTGCAACGTGGCAGCAAGAGCTACCTGGATGAAATGAGGCAGCTCCGTTTCTCAGTTTGCCTCATTAATTACATGAGCACAGAGCACTGCACCATGTCCTCGTCAAAGGATGAGCTGCAAATGCAGACAGTCCTGCCTGCTTCCACTAGAAAGAACCAATTTTCAGAGCAGGAGAAGCTTTGTTGCACTTAGGCTGGTGACAACTTGCATGCTGCAGAGCTACGGGCCACGGACTCTGCTCCACGGATGTAAAATGCGGCGCAAGATGTCCCCCGGGATGGAAACTAGGAGAATAACGTAGGCTTCCTCCGTACTATGTTTTCCTCAATTTCTTATTATTTAGGAGGTATACATGGCGGGGGATCCAGGAAAACAAGGGAAGAAAGAGGAAAACAAGGGAAGAAAGAGGAAAACAAGGAAAGAAAGAGGAAAACAAGGAAAGAAAGAGGAAAACAGCACTATCTCAAAAGTGCTGGGTGTGTGCCTGCACTGGAGCTGCGTAGCAGAACTACTGCTGACATCTGTGCCACGACAGACAACCCAAGATTTCATTTTATGATTTTAGAAAAGGCCAGGGAGGGAAATCAGCAACTTCCGCGGGCATCTTTCATGTGCTTTTTAATAAAAAAAGCTGCACTGCTCATTAGTGGAGCTGATGGAAGCCATCTGAAGGCAGCCACATCAAGCAAGGATGGCTGCAGCTGGCGGAGTCCACAGCAAAGCCACAGAAAAGGGCCAGAAGAATGAAGACGGGGAAACTTCGCTTCCCCCTGCCAGGGCAGCACACGAGGGAGTTACCTGGGCTGCACCGTGACTAGCAGCCCAACCTCACGCCGAGCAGCCACATGCCACGTGCCACGTGGCTGCTCCGAACGAGGGACACAAGGGAGAGGCAAGGACGACCACGTCCCCCTACCACCCTGCAGTAAACGCAGGATATGGATGCAACTTCTGAGCATAATGGCAAAATTTTCCTTATTTGTCATTCCCCTTTGACACAGAGCTTCCTGTAGCAGCCTTTCATGCATACACAGCATGGGTTTAAGCATCTCCGCAGGAAAATACATTTTCTTTAATTTCCTACACATTTTTTTCCTAGAATATAAAGGGACAATACACACCACGTTCCTCCTTCCTTCCTTGGGCAGTTCTGCCATGCTGGGGTCTCCACTCAAAACTAGGTAATTACTGGAGAAGAAAAGCTTTCATGACGTCTCAGTCACTTTCTGTTCTTCAGATTCAGTATTTTTAACGGCAAGAATCCAGCATACCGCTCGCAGACTATTTCATGTCCTTTTGTTTTTCGTAGAATTCAATGGCTTTCACGGAAAACAGAAAACTTTTCCAGTACTAATTCAATAAAGGCACCAAACTAGATTACAGCATCTTCAATAAGTTTAACGTCTTCTTTTCTAAATGCCTGGTTTAAGCATCTGCTTACAACTACCCATGCAGCCCCCTTGCTCACAAAGCACTTGGGAGCTTCAACGTAGAGATGATGCTGGACTTCAACGTAGAGACGATGTCGAAGCTGACAGAGCGCAACAGAGAGGATGGGGTTTCACCTCCCCTATAGATTTGCTTTCTCCGTATAGATATATACCTCTGAGGTCATGGTCCTTTGTGGCCAACACAGAAGAACGAGTACGTCCAGCATCCACCTCCCCCATGCAAAACTAATACACTCAAACCTCTCACAGCCCTGAGCGCCTGTTTCTCCCCACACTACAAGGGGCTAGTTCAGATGTAAACAACCCCATCACCAACTACAGCAGGAGAGGAACACCCTCCCTTTGCCCGGGGTGGGCAGTTCCCACCAGCAATTACAGCCCTGCTGGAAGGGCTCAGCGTCTTAACGTGATTGGATGCTTTGAAAATCCGGTTGTTCATTTACTACTTCAACAGGAGCTGAGCTCTTTTGAAAATCTAGTCCTGACTAGCCACTGAGCTTCTTTAGAAAACTGGTCCTTAATCTCTCCACATCTTGGTTTCCTCACCTTTAATTAAAAGGTATTTAATATATAAAACTCCTCCACTGGGGCTCATTCAGGCAAACTGCACTCAGTTTCCCTTCCTGGGAAGGATTGTGCAAATATTACCTTCAGTGATAACACAATGGCACTGCTCAAAAAATATGCTCCCCAAGAAAGCCAAGGGGTACACCCCACAACGGAAAGCACATCATTGTGTCTACGGGACCCTTGGTATTTCATGGCCATTGCACAGTAACGCCACAGGCAGCGGGGTAAGAGTCTCATCCCTGTCCCCACAGGATTCCCTCAACTCCTCATCGTGTTCAACAGACAGGGAGCAGGAGAAGGTCTATATGTACCTGCCGGTGGTGGACACAGATGGCTGCACCAGTTGCCCAGCAGTCTCCTACAGCAGAGCTGCAGGGAGAAGAAACCACGGCTGAGTTAGGAGGCCTGGCTAGTGCATCCACTGGCCAGGGACATGGATGCAGATATGGATTAGGTCACTAATAAAACAAGCCTCAAATTAATCCCGGGGGGATATGCATCCCAAGCACAAAATCCCTGCATGTTCTGGCACAGATGAAAATCACTTCCCAAGAAGAGCTGCACAGGAAAAAGCAGGGATGGGGGAGGGAGGAGGGACTGGGGAGGCTGGTTAGCCCTGGATCCCGCAGCGCAGTCATGCAAGGTCGCCTGCACCAATGCTTACAGTCTTTCTCAGGCATAAAAATCGCTACATATTTTAACTAGAAAAAGAAGAAATGATAAACAAACACACACACACACAACTAGCCTACCAGCATGTGAAAAGGCGCCTCTGACTGAAGGTTGTGCACTTGTCTGGGGGAAGACTGCCGCCGTTGTTGTCGGCGCTGACCACATCCACTTGGCAGGAGCCACAGCGCTGAAATCACTTTCCCCTGAGATGGGCTCCGCCACCAGCCCTCAACGGAGGTTGCTGTTGCAAGACTCCCACAGCTGGGTGTTCTCATAAAGTGTAGGTATTTCCCATCACCCTTTTCTTACCTTAAGTACCGTACCCTCCTCTGGGCACGGAGCAGCTCCTCGGGCACGGGAGCTTCTCCTGCTGCAGAAGCTGACCCCAATCATATGCCCCCACTGCCGCCCCCGCAGGTCCCCAGTACCAGGAAAACCCCGCACCAGGAGCAGTAACATGATGGGTCAATGCCAAGAGCCGGGGTGACTCAAGGGAGTCATAAGCTAGTCATTAATTAACTGTTGCAGTGCTACAGCTACACCAATTAAATACGCGGTGTGTGACCATCATACCCAGATCCCTATCTGGTGTAAAGAGGTAATGATGCACTGGAATGAATGCAGCCACACCGATTCCCAGCAGATGACGATCCGTCCCAGAAGAGTAACCCGTGTTTTGCCTTAACAAATACAATGCACGCTGGGGGATCTACTTTGCACCTTTGCAGCCCACTCCCATCTTCAAACACCTCCCCAAGCCCCAGCTCCACCGAGCAGCGACTCCAGAAAATAAGTTAAGTGGCAAGCAAACACAGAGGAGATTGCAATGATCAAGTGGATTCTGCCTTCACGTGAAGCCCACTAAAGCTATTTATATAAAAACACAACTTTAAGCCAAACATGGAATTGCATTACAAACATAAATAAATAGATAGATAGATGTCCTTGGCTCATCCTCTGCCTTGTGGCTGGCAGCCACCAGCCTGCCAAGGCTGTCCCATGCCTCAGCCAGCGTGGGTCCTCATCTTTCACAACTTTTGTTCCCTCTCCTGTGAGTCAGGAAAGCAAATAACTTACTTTGAGTTTTCTATAGCAAACACTGCACACTTGTTGATCCCTCCCTGAGATATTGCTTGGTCCTGCTATGACTAACTACTCAGTGCATCCTCGCATGTCCATGTTAACCCATACTTGTCCCCTGAATCATGTATTTTCTGACCCACAGCAAGGCAGGTCTCTCTGGGGCTGGCGCACACCTCTAGGACCAACCCTGGTCTGCTCAACCTGCCCCTGCTGGAGGCTCCCCGCACGGAGGAATAACATGCACGCTGTTCAGCCAGCCACAGCAGGCTCGGAAAAGCATCAATGGAGCGTTTCATGGGGAATAACCATTGTTTGAGACAGGCGCGTCCACGGCGCGGGGCAGCCGCTCTCCGCAGGAACGCCAGGAATGCACAGCACTGCCCTGGGCAGAGTCCTGCAAAGCCACCCCTGCCAAGTGCAATGCAGGGGAACAGCCCCCTTCTGCTGCCTCCACATCTGCTTGGGATTAGCCCCACGCAATCTGGAAGGCTGCAGTGCCCGCTGAGCTCTGGTCTGCAACCCCCAGTTCAGGGCCAGGTATTGGCACCCACAGCGGTGGTGCAGGATGGGCTCCCCGAAAGCCATACGCCCAAATCTTGGCTTTGTGTTCTGCTTTGCTCCTCTGTGCCTTCCTCCTCAGGGTGCTTATGCCTCAAATCTAATTCTCCGACACACCACCCACTCCTCAAGGGCTCACACCAGGTACATTTCGGCCAGGTGGCTTGGAAACCTTACTGCTCTCCTGTGAGGTAGAGCTGGTGCTCCATGCACTCACTGAGGCTGAGACGAGCTGGAGGAGGAGCAGGGACTAAGCCTCCTTCCCAGTCCTAGCAGCCAAAAGATAAAATTGCCTCCGGTGCCGTACAGATCTCAGCTGATGGAAGGCACCGCACCCAGCTCCCTGCAGGCTTGATGGCACCGCAGATCTGGCCAAAAACTTCTATGCATGAAGGCAACAGCATCCCCCTTTGCAAACCAGATCCTTGCTATGTATAAAACAGTATTTTCACTGCTCTAATTCTTCCCATAAAGCTACTTCAGTTCTCATCTATTTCGAAAGGAGTGATTATTGCCATTGCTTCAAGGTGAATAATATTGCTATTAAAGGTGAATGAACAACGCACGGTTTTTCCTCAGATGTTACAAGTGGCGACAGAACCACCATCAAGTCATAGCCTGCCTTGCCTCAAATGCAAATGCAGAATAAAATATGAACCTACAGCTACAGTTTATAGGAGGAACATGACAGCTTCCAAACTACCCAATAAACCCGTAAGATGCTTTTATTGATTCTTTCAAACATTTTTTAAAGCAGCATTCGCAGGCTACAAGTAGGGATGCTTGCCTGGGACAGCAAGGTGCCTCCGTGCAGCAGTCCCTGGGCTGCCTGGAGAGAGCCTGCACACAGCCTTGCACAGGAGCCGAATAAACACCTGCACCTCCCCATTTCTCGGGGTGCCCACATTGCATCTCTTGGTCCAACTCGCTAGTCCCAGGCGTTGGGGACGGGCAGACATGGCAGGGGCTCCCCGGGCTGCGGCGCAGCATGCACTGCCAGCTGACTGGCATTTTGTTCCTCCCATCAAAATATGTGCAGGGACCACAGCATCAATACTCCTTTTGTAATCTCCTCAGCTGACTTCATTCCTAACATATATCCGAATGGAAGAAATTAAATTACATGACAAATCCATGACATTTTACATCTGACAAATGCTGAGGAGAAGTATACTCACTGGGATGAATTACGTTTCACTGCTGCCAAGCATGTATCTTAAGGAAACTGATAGTTATTCTGCCAAAGGGTGGGGGGAGACCAGATTCCCTTCCTGTCTAGAAATACTTTTCTGCTGCTCTGCTGCCTTAAACAGAGCTCTTCCAGATTTCTGTTGGAGGAAAGGAGAGCTGGGGCTGACTCTGACGCAAGCCTGGAGCAACTCCAGCGAGATCAAACATGAGAGCAACACCGGAGCGAGGGAAGAATTGGGCATAACCCACGCATACGATCTTCTACCACTCCTCCCAAAGACTTCACCCCAATCCCTTTGCCTGTCTCACCAGGCTGCCAGCGGGCAGCCCCACAGACCTCCCAGGTGGCTGGGTCATGGGGAGATAACGCTGTACCATCCGACATGCCAAAGGTCTCTGAGGATGCTCCCGGAGGCTCTCTGGTCCCTCATCCAGGACTGGACTTGCAAAATCTGAGCGGCAGGTGGTTGGTAATCTGAAAACAGGAAGCCTTAATCCGCCTGCTGCATTTCTGGAGCCTCCACAATCACTTCTGCAATGTGGAGGGGAGAGAAACCCAGCAAGATTCTCAACATTTTCACCAAAAGGAAGGTCTCCGGGTCATATTTTTAGAAAGCAAGCAAAGAAACTACTATGCAAACACTGGAGGCTTGTACCTTAAATCTGTTCACCAGATGTGAACTTCAAAAAGTCTCTACGTACAACTTAGCTGTACAAAATAGCTCTTAAAGTCCTGTGCTGTGTGCATCTGACCTACATCCCAGCCTCATTCTTTACTTCTTCAGCAAAACTATTTCTTTTTTCACTTGACCTCTGATTGTTTCCCATTTTATCCCAAAGGCTTAAAAACCGTAAGAAAGTGCATCGCCAGCAATTTACAAGCAAGGAGGAAAGGCGTCCAGCTCAAATGAAAACCCTTCATTTTTCTGTTATACCCTCGAGGGCCGAGCATTTCCCAGGCAGACATCTAGAAACCCTCTACAAACAAACCCAAGAAGGCTGTTTGGGCACAGAGGTAGCCGAACAAAGGCGTCGCTCGCTTTGTGGAAGTGCTAGGCTGAAATTTTCTCCCCAGGTACTCTGAGCAACACTTAATGGCAGGAGCATTAACGTCTGGTCCATTCTTGAAGCTTTCTGCGAGACAGGAGATAGCCTGCCCTCTTTGAATGTTTATAGTCGCACAGCCTTTTGCTCTGCCCTCCCTGCCACCTCCAGCATGCTCGCCTGCTGCGGGACTCCTTCGTGCCCACGTACCGCATTCGCCACTGCGATGTCCACAGGCATAGCAAGGGGCGAGCACATGCAAACCCGGGGAAGCATCCCCGTCCCACCCACGCCACCAATGCCTCCCTGGTCCTTCTGCCCATACTGCAGGAAGCTATTAGCCCAGAAAGGGCTTCCCGACAGTGAACGACAGCAAGCCTGGAAAAAACATGGCATGATGCCACGCAGCTCATCCAAAACAATCTTAAAACTCTGCAATGCAGTGCTCGTTGCCAGCTGAGGATATAGATGTGCCACTAACCCAGTAACACACTAACTCCGGGCAGCTGCACGTGCAGCCCCAGTGCTGACATGAGACAAGCACCGCCAGAGACACCAGACCTTTTAAAGGAATGCGTACGTTGCTTCCACAGGTAAAACCAAAAGATGAACCAAGAGAGGCTGTGTCAGCTAATGGTCCTGCGCTTTGGGAAAGGTACTCCTGCAACGTAACCAGAAGATAGGGAAAAAAATGTTTCTGTCTGCTGGAGCCATATTCAAAAGTTGTTTACCCCCACATATTTTTAATGCTTAAAAGGAAATGCGTTTGCTGGCTCATTTGCAGTAAAGGTTTTCATACAAATTCTCTGCAGCACTGTACACCACCCAGTCACAACTCCAGGAGACCAAACGTCACCAAGCACCGAGAGCTGTATGTGCAGCTGGGCCAAAGGGGAAAAAAAACAATGTTTCAGAAAAGCCCTCCCTGTTTGCATTCTTTCCTCGGTATCATCAAATACAGCAGCAGCGGAAAGGCAGCGCTCTTCTCATGCTGAATAGTATCTCATGGTCTGATTTCAGCCTTGAGCCCACTTTGAGCAGGAGGACCAGAGGTGTCCTCCGGTCCCTTCCAGCCCCAGTGCCACTGCGACTCCCTGAGCCTCTGCAGCCTTGTAACACACGGCAAATGTCACGGGCTGAGATTTGCACCCTTCTACACACCACCAGCATTGGCAGTGCAAGGACACAGGGGGTTTGCAGCACCACTGGAGCCTGAATTGCCTATCTGATTTGAGAGAGATGTCGGGCACGGGTCCTAACTGCGCAGCTCCCATCCTAAATTTGATTACAATCCTCACTGAACACTACTGAGTACCCGGCCTGCGCAGGACGTTACCGAGGTTTGGGTACTTGGTGTTTATCAATCTGAGACAGTGACATTTCCCTTTATTTGCTGACATAATCTTTAAAATCGGAACTTGTTCATAATAAAAACAGACACACCCACATATACAAGGACAAAACTGCCTCCAGGATAGTATCAACACTAACCTGCTTTCTCTCTTATTTTCTTACTTATTTGCATCAAAAGCACAGCTGCATGCTTTATGCCTTTGCTTTTTTCTTGCATTTTATGATGACAAATTCCAGGAGCAAATCTTACAGACAAAGGCCTTTCACTGCAAACCCTCCAAACTGACTGGAGTTTATTTTAGTTTCTCTGAAACAATATAGAAGCAAACATTTAAGTACTACCAGGAAGGGGTCTTGTATTTCTGAGGGGTTACATCTTTATTATTAAAGTCACAATTTTCTTATTTGCCAAAAATTGACTGCACATGTTTCCTTAGGCACTTAGGAAGGAAGGAAGGGATAAAAATTTAATTGACACACCTTGACACAGGCAGCCCGATAGGTGTAGTGCCTGCTTGCAAAGTCCCCCGAAGGTGACAGCAGCACTTATTGTCAGGTTGTAAGGAGGCATTTTTTACACAGCCCGAACCCGGCATGGGTTCCCGGGAGGACAGGTTTGACAGACAACGCAAAACGCTGTTCCCACGTTATGCGCTGCTTCTGGAAGTCAAACTGTAAGGTGAGTTTGACCTCATTTTATAGCCTGCACCAGACCCAGCAAGGAGGTGGCATCACTGCCCTGTCTGCCTGTACCCGCTCTCATCTTACTTAACAACCCACACAAAACCAGGAGCAGCAACGCTCAACACAGCACAAACACATGCTCAAGTACTCGTGCCATCATGTTTTCCTTGAAATCCTGGCCACGTTTCAGCAGAAGCCCTCGTCCCTCTGCTCACTCCTCTTCCCCTCCTTAGGAGGATCCATAACCCATTCCCACAGGGACCGTCATCAAGTCACCGGCACATGTTGACTCAATGGCACAAGGACAGAAAGGAACCCCGGAATCCACCAAGATCTTACTGGAAACGCAGACACACACTCACTGGTCCGTCATCATACAAAACCACAACAAAAGTGCTGGTTTGCAGGGGAATTTTTTTTAATGAAAGAGCCCTTTCAACTCCAGAAGGTATGACAAGGAAGTAAACACGCACGTGGGTGTAAGAAAATAAAGCCTTTTCATTTAAGCAACACTTAACATAATCTCTAAAACAACAAGAAAATCCAGGCATGCTTCTGCCATTTCGCACTTGGCCGGTCCGATGTTTCGCAGCGTGAGCAGGTAGGGGTGTCTCTGAAGTGTGCATGGAGCCTGCGCCCCTCAGTTACCCCCTTAAAAACTCCTTTCTGCCATCCCTGGGAAGCTCTCCCGAAGCCACCGGAGTTACAGCTACTGACTGCAGCTCTGGGTTGACTTCAAAGCATTACTAAAGCCTTATGGAAAATTTGGGGAAGAAAGTTCATGCTGTGCCTCTTTCCCTTGCCTCCATCTTATCCAGAGACATGGAGGAAAACAGTCTCAGCAGCTCCAAAGCCGAGTGCTCGCTGCAAACCCGCAGCACTTCTGCTGAGCACCAACACGGCATCCCAACAGGACTCCCCCTCTGGCCTCTTCCTCATGTCAACTCGGGATGCCAGTTCTGTGGCTATCGATACTCTGAGAGCCCCAGCATCTCCGGCTGGAGAGGGTGCAGGATCATGTTGTCTGAAACGTAACACGCAGCTGGTGCAGCCATACACGGCTGTTTGGCACACGCCGTGAGAAGACCTTCCACTTTGCTGTCTCTCTGCGCTGCCTTCAGACAAGGGCAAGTCAAAACCCAGAGCCACATCATTCAGGGACTGGAAGGTACAAGAGGAAACAACTGGGACGGCACCACGTCACTGCTGTCAACGGTAACAAAGGTTCCCTGGCCATATAGCTAATTAAGGAATAATTAACAATTTTGACCCACAGTTATTGTATGATGTGGCAAACCCACTCCACATTCACTGGAGTACCCACCCTCCCTTGGGAGCCCAGTTTACCACGAGCTGCAAAGACACAGATAATGACTGCATTGAAGAGTTTAATGAAACCTGCACGCAAGGTAATTTAGCCACTCACTAATTGTCATTCCAGGCAGCAAGGGGGACTTTTTCACTGCAGCAACCTCCAATCACCAACAGATTTCCACCAAAAAAAGTAACTTTCTTGACCAGTTGAAATCCCTCCCCTATAGCGCAGCACATCTTCCCACCTAGGGACTCCGGTCTCACGCCTTGTCCATCAGTAGGCTCCTGACATGACATTGTGCTGCTGTGAAAATTACTCCTGTCCAGAGACAACCGGAAGACAGAGACCTCAAAAGTGTAGGGGGGAACTGGTGATGCTAAGATTCATGAGTTTTCCCCCCTCTTCCTTATCTTGTTTTGGCCACTCTGCGTCTGTCACCCACCGAGCCCCGGGGAGGGGACCATGGCGTGTGCTGGTGGGAGGGCGGCACAGGAGGCAGCCCCCGGCACTCCCCGGCAGGCAGAGCCTGCTCCCACCCGATCTCACAGGGGACAGAGGCTGAGCAAAGGGGGAAAAAATCCTTCCTCAAACTCCAACTCCCTGAGATAATCAAGCAAAGAAAAGGAGGGAAAACATGAGGCTGGTATATGCCATCTTTCCAAGGTGAGCATCCAGCAACACGCTGCTCCGTGGCCAAGGTCTTTCAAAGTGCTCGCAAGGATCACAAAGCCCAGGAAATCCTCCTCGCCCGCGCTCCCTGCAGCTCCCTCGCCACCCAACGCCTCTCCACCTCCATCCCCGCAGAGGGGAGTTTTGTCTATAGACCAGAAGGGCTTGTGGGTTTCTTTCACTTTTAGTTTCCCAGCCTGACGCTGCAAATCTCCCTACTGGTTTTAGATCAAGAGCTTATGCATCAACTGCCTTGGAGCAGGAGCCAAAGCAACATCTCCTGGAGCCTCCACCGCCGGGCCAGCCCTGTGCCAGGTAACCTACAGGCTCCCCTCCACCAAGGGGACATGTAGTGACAAATCAGAAATGAATTTAAAAGGGTCTCTCCAGATGTCCAATAGGAAATACAACCAAACTGACTACACGTCTCCTCTAAACATAAGGGGCTGAAGAAATCCAGGCTCACTTTCCTCCTTTTGCTTCACCTGCTAGAAAAGCAAACACTCATGTAACCGAGCACGAGAGCACGTGTTCGTGCAACCACATCAAAGCCCGTCAGAGCCTCATCCTCTCGGCGTCAAAGCGGAGCGGTTCGCATCTAAAAACACCCAAAAATCCAGCAACGCAAAATCCTTTGGAGAAACAGAAGAATTCACAAAACTCTTTTCAAGTCACTCAAATTCGAAGCGGTTTAAATTCCTTCAAGTCACTTAGAGGTCCTGCATTCTCTTAGAACGCATCTTTAAAAGCGGCTCATGCTTCAGCCAAACAGCCGCATCAGAAATCACTGCCTCTTTGCAAAAACACCCCCAGCTTCGATGCATTTTTATGCTGCTTAAATAACACCAGAATTAGAGATCTCTGTGGAAGCTCTGATGCAGGCGGAGACTTGAACACGAGCCCAGCTGCCCATTTCACAAAGGTCTGATTTCAGACTTTAAATCTGACTGTGTCATTCTCATCAAGTTAAATCAGAGTGTGCTTGGCTGAATTTGGGCTAATACTATTTCTGCTCTTTGCTAGCATGTTTGGATGTGCAATCCACATAATTATTAGAGATAATATCCCTTGACTATGACAATCATACAGAAATTAACATTCCTGAGTTCACTGTTAATGGCTCCACAAATTACATTATTTTCTTTAAAGGACTACGCCTACCTTACAGTACTAGGGTTTTGCACTCACGTTTTACTTTACAGTAATGACTTTGCACTCACATTTTACTTTTCATCCTCAGGTCTCTAAATGTTTTATTAAGACGGATATGTGCATTACAATATTCTCTGAATTTGCGGGGAACCAGGGAAGGTTAAGCTCATTAATAAATCTCACCTGTAAAGATAAAACATGTTAACGCTCCAGACTTTTTAAAAGGTCCTCAGCCGTAACCGGGGTACTGCAACATTCACCTCCCAAAGCAGGTATCCAGATACAGAGCCCAGATTTCCAACCCACCCCACGCTTCTTCAGTTCCCCCCCACGGTTTCGGCCAAGCTGTGCCACCGCACCAGGGCAGCCCTGCCGGCACCCCTGGCCATGCGGACGTGGCATCCCCCCTCCCAGGGCTCAGTGCTGGGGCTCCCCTGCCAGCGGCACAGCGAGACGCGAGCAGCTTTGGGGACAAGAATATGTTTAGGCAAGTCCAGTGCTGAAGCTGTAATTTCACAGAAGGAAGAAGCTCCTGTGAAACGCCTTTCCATGAACGTGGGCAGGTATTTACAGTTATCCCAGCGCAAAAAATGCAAAAAGTATATGTTCAGACATGTGGTCTGACTTGGAAGCTCCAAGGGGCCTATAGTGAGATTCTGGAAAAGTGGTTCAGGGAAGATGTTATGCCCCTGGTATCAGTATTCTTTTTTACTATTTTTTTAATACAATCTTCTTTTGCTGAGCCTTAATTTTTAGTTAGGACTCTTTTAATCAGTACGTATATCTGGTAAATGGCTCAGAATCCCAGGCAGTTCAGAATAAAGCATTTTAATCACCCTCTTGTTCATTTGAAGGTTACTGACTTGTTAGGGGTTTTATTTCATTTCCAAGCACGGCAAACTCACTTCATTAAACACAACGAGGCTTCAACAGGGAGCTTTTGTATCAGCATCTATAAATTACCCCGGTAACAAAGAGAAGAAGGGAAGGAGACAGCCGATTTCTGCCTCGCTCCAGTCCTCCCCATTCCCGGGATCCCTTTGCAACCAGGCCTGCCCGGAGCAGCACAGGCGCAGGCGTAAGGCGGCTGCAGGCAGCCCAGGCTGTCCTGCAGCCACCCCATCTCCACCACAGCCCTGCAGCTCTGATGCTTTCCCCAGACCCCAGCCCATCTCTTGCAGAAGCCTCGCCGAATCTTCACATTCATCATGCTAAAGGGATGCAAGACTGTCCGAAGCGGCTACACCCATCCTAACGTCTAATTTCAATCTCTCAGCTCCCAAAACAAGATTTCTGCTGCTTTCTTTGAGATCCCCATTTTACCCGTCTAAAGGCAAAAGTAGAGAGGTGCTTCAAGGGCATGATGCGGCGCAACTGGTGATGAGCCCCGTGCCAGCAACACGCTGCCACGAGGAACGCAGCACCGATGACTGCCGTGAGGGCGCACGCAGTGTGCTCCAGTACCGCAGCCTGCGAGCATTTGTGTTGCAATCAGCACGACAGACGGCACTAACGCCATCTTTGCCAGCAGCCTCTGCAGATGCCAAGAATTGAAAGACCCACCGCATCCGTCAGGCATGGCCCACGCTGGCAAGGGTCGAGTCAGGACAGAGCCCAGCAGCTTGGACAGCTTTCTGGTGATCAAACAAGGTCATAACTGCTGCAAATCCCCTCCTGCTCTTCTCCAGGAATTCAGATGCCAAGCATTTTTTTTTAAGTGTTAAAGAGGCCATTTTCTTTGGAGGGCTGATGCTTAGTCCAGCCATACTTGGTTCAGAAGGCGTCACCCTCACGCCAACTAAAGAGCTATTCCTTTTGGGCTTCCCCTTCACAGTTCAGAGCATCCCACCAGGAGAACCAAGGGCCTGTTTTCAGCTTGCACCCGCACCAGGTGCCAGCAGGCTGGGAGAGCAAGAGCATCTGCAAGAGCAACTCGAGCGCGAAGACAATGGACAGCATCAAGGCCGAAAGGTGCAATTCCCGATTCATTTACACTATGCAAGTCTGCAAATCCGTACCCAGCCAGGGAACAGAATTTAGTCCACGCTTTTAAAGCAACTTCATTTGAAAGTGACAAATGCGTACCCCAGCACCCAAAAACACGTCGCTAAATATAGAACAACAAATATGAACACGTACAAATACACAAACGTGAACCAACTCTCTAGCTTTCTCCCAAGCACAAGAACCCCAAACGAAGAACGTGGAAAGAGCAAAGTGACAAACTTAATACTGTGAGATTGCAAAATTTAAACATATAGCACTCTTTGTACTCTTGATTCCTTGACCTCCCACTTCAAATGCATTTGCGCGGCGTACAACAATAACAGGGCAAGAACACTAACCAGATCTGTGTGGGATAGGAATAAATTTGGGTCTGAAATGAGGGGCATCTGTTCTTTGTAATGGCAGACACCAGAGATCTGTATCTGTGAGCCAAAATGAAAGCAATAAATGCATAAAATCATGGAGAGCCATACAGTTACATGCATCCAGCTTCTCTTGACGTCAATGAAGTTGTCTATAAGTTAACTAAAACCAGAATTTGACCATGAATATATACAGAACTGAACACGAATTAAATGTAAATTGAACTCTTCTAAAGAGACTGTATTCTGCTAAAAAAGAAAACACAGGAAATATGAAGGATGAAACTGATTACTCAAGAGAAGCTACCACAGGGACAAAATTTCCATCCTTCCTGAAAATAAATCATAAATTGCATATACACAAATCTAACTCTTATGCAATGGCTAGAAAATAGAAACCTTACATATGAATCCCTAAACTTATTATAATCGTTCCACAGTTATAAGATACACAACAATACTATGAAAAAAGTATTACACTATGCCATCATCTATCATGTCCTAAAGAATGGGATAGCATGTTGGCAACAGCCTGGGAAAAGAGAGAGGCTAACCTCAAACCATTGCTGAGAGAGACGAAATTCAAAAATAAAATAAAATACAGGGTGCCTAGATCCCCTGGGCAGCGTTAACTTACGCCTTGATGGTCGCAAACAAAAGGTGGCAAAACTGACCAAAGCACAGCTCATCCCGTTGCAGAACTACTCCCAGATAAAGGATCGCCCAGGCTCACATTTACTTAACAGAAACGGCAAATGCCTTTCAGTCTCTCGAGTGTTAGCAAGAAGAAAAATCCCCAGTAGTCTAAACTGATACTGCTAACATTTTCAGAGATAATTCATTTAGGGTAAGTGCTTTTATTACCTACCGACACCAAACCCCACTACTACTCCTGAAAATTGGAAATAACTCATTCTTTTGCAGCTTGCTTATGCTCTGGGATCGCACCATCACCTTTCCTTCCGAGCCCCGCTCCTTCGCGGCACCGACAGGACCCCAGGGCACTGAATGAGGACCCCCAGGAACGTGGCTGTATAGATGGCCGATAATTACAGAACTGGCTGCGAGGTAAGAGCAGGTGGCTGCTCCAGCTGGTGCCCACCACCAAGGCAGCAGGAAGACGGCTCAACCACTGACCCCCAGAGTCTTTCTGCGTAATGTGAATTTTGAAAGTCACAGCGACTCGTCCAAGCCCTTCCCAAAGAGCAGGTGCACAGCCTAGAAGGGCCTTTTGGGTCACAATCCACAAGTTTCACCCAAGGATGCCAGGAAAAGAAACGATGTGCCACGCTGGTGTGCGGAGGTGGACACACAGGAGCGGCACGGACTCCCTGAGACATCACGGTGTACACTTCCATGAAAAAGAGAGGGGCCGCCGTGCTCCGCATGGAAAGCTACGCAGCAGGATCGCATGGGGCATGCTGTGAGTGTGAGGAGAGGGGAAGGTGCTCTGTTCTGGGCACGGGAATGTTGCTTCTCACTGTGCACCTATGGTTGTCTCCACTGAACAAGTATTAGGTAAACAGAAAGGTGTCTTCTAAGCCGATGTCAAAAAAAGCTTTATTTAGGGTTTTGTTTCTTTGTCAGATCTATATTCCTCTCTCTGCTCTATTTTATGAGGTAAGGTAACACCAGCTGTTACTATCACTATGTCTAATGACCTGCAAACCTTTTGGTACTCAACGATTTCTTTTGTTCTTTCTTTTCCTTTTGTATCTGCAGTGATTATGAAAGAAACTGAAAAGTTGCTAGGAAAAAGAAAAAAAAAAAAAGATCACTGCAAGTTTGGTATTAGCCTTCAAGTTGTGAGAACTCGCTTAGAGTGGGGGAACACTCACAGCAGAATTCACCCCCAAAGCAGCAGAGCTGGACTCGGCACCATACGCAAGGGCCTGGGCTGCCTTTGCAGGGAGGATTCACCCCTTACGATGTATTAATGTTAGCATGTGAAACACTCAATGGCAAAGCGAACTATACAGGTAAGAAAAATATTATTATTAAATACATCTCGAGCCCCCTGAGGACAGAAGATTGCAGGCATATTCAGATCTAATATGCTAGCTAGACAGGAGGGTTTCCGCGACCTGGTCAGGCAGGGAATTTGCAGAAGGTGTACCTGTCCTTCGGCATATAACCTCAGGCTATCTGCCCAAACAGAGCACGGCTTAGGGGGCCTGTCATATAAAACACAGATTAGGAAGGTGAAACCTTCCCAGATTTCTCATTTCTCTTTGTTAAGCAATAACAGCAAAGAGATTTCCCACCGCGCTTAGGGAAAGCTGATCAGCTGGACTAATCCCTAGTGCACGCACCGCCTGCAAAAAAAATATTGCAGTAGACATCCTAAAAGCACTAGTCTTATGAGACTTAAATGAAGGGTTTGGAGAGAAAAACACAGTTTAAAAAGGGGGCAGAGGGAGAGAAAAGAACCCTGGCATTTCACAAAAAGAAAAGGGAGCCAGAGAGACATGCAGTCTGAGGCTGCGAAAAAGGCCATTGTCTTCAATAGCTGTTTGTTAACTTGCTGTCATGTGTGTCTTTTGGGTCTTTTCTTGTCCAGATAGACTCATTTATTAAGTCCATCCAAAAACACTTCTGCAGTGCAAGCTACTCACAGGTTTGGGGTATGAAGACTCAACACCAACTTGTTTCAGCTCAGTCTGTTTTGCTTTACAAAAGCAGCTGAGAGACAGCCAGGATCTCAATGCAGCCAGGGGAGGGTTTGCAGCAGAGGAAGATTTAGAGAGGGTTCAACGAACAGATGGCCAGTTGAGAAATAAGGCCTAATTAGGGTGACATTTTTGTCCCAAAGTGTTAATGGCTGAAGCATAGCAAAACACGCACCAGGCTACAGAAACTCTTTGAACTAGGATGCTCTCACGGTAACTATCACTAATACCCTGCCCACCAAGAGGAGATGTCTTTCCCATGTTGTACTCCAGTTGAGTGAAATTCCTTTGATTACACCTTCGTCGCACAGAAAATCTGAACTGCAATTAATTTACTTTACGAGAATGTCCCATTTTTCCTGATTAACACCTTCCATGTTCAGCAAAATCTCTCTCGCAGTGCTCCACTCCATCAGCTCCACTGGGCTATTTCTACAAACCAGCCAAACCAGATAAAGCTTCATATTGGTGAAAGTGTGGGTAGTATTTAAAATAATGTCTCCTCTTTTCACTGTATCTTCTCCATCTTCAATCCTTAATTTTTCTGAACTTGCCCTTAACCACTTGTGTCCCACCTTCCCTAACAACGGCTTTCAGAAACAAGAGGGTGGTGCTACTCCCTGCTCTACAGCTGAGTCTAGACAGCAATTGCCAAAAACTACGAGGAAAGATTTATTACAGTGCAGACAAACAGCTCTCAGTAAGGATCATTTTGCACTGATAAGCCTAGATTTGGGTTTGCTGTCAAGAAAGTTCAAGAAGTTGAAAAGTGAAAGTGAATTTAATGTATTTTAATATGTTTTAGCCCACATCAAAAACACCTGCTAGAATGATTTTCATAAGAACATCCATTCAATTGTATTAACTATCCACCTCTACTAGTATACTCAGCTAACGCCACAATAAAAGTATTAGTCAATCAACTCTGAATTACGTATGCTTATATTTCTGCATATATTCCTACATCAGTCGAGGTCTGTCAAAGCACACTACCTTAAAAGGCCAGGTGTTGTCAGACACCCGGGTGAGAGCCAAAAACATCAGGCAAACGGGACGGCCGACAGAGCCTAGAAACATCCTAGCTTTTAGGACTCCTAAGCTTTTCCAATCCATGCCCTAAATTAATGACCACAAAGATTATTATTGCTGCGCTGCTTTTGAGTTGTCATATTATACATCGTTAATGCTAGCGCCTTCAAAGAAATCTATGGAGATTTATCAGAAGAAATCTAGCAGGGAAGAGTATTGCTGGGAGTGTTGTGTAGTGAAAACATTATTCATTTCTTTAAGTTTTAACCTTTTGGAAATCATGGGGAAGAGAAGCCCCTGTTCAGAAAACACAGAGAGAAAATACAAAGCTCTGTTTATCTATTTGCGATTCGATCACATCATCTCACTGGACGGTGAAGTGCATGTTGCCTCACAATTGTATTGCTCTCACAGACAGCTGTTTGGTGCTACAGTATTCATCACCAAGCATCCATGGCATTAGCTCAACAATGCAGCCTCCAAAGCAATAAAAAGACCATTTTTATTTTCCATAGTCCAGGAGTTAACCCCAGCTGAGAAATAAAGACAAGCAGCGTGATTCATTTTAAACATCTGTGGGCCAGAGCCACGCTTCTTTACATTAGGCTGTGTTTAAGTTGGTTTCCAACCAGGTCTCTTGGCAAAAGGGGAATGGCAGCCAGCCCCAGCGCCTCATCCAGCAGGAACAGCGCAGCTGAGAAGAGTTTGCCTGGCTGCATTGTTCCCTGCTAACTCCCAACGCGTTGCCAGCCGCGCTGCAGGCCGCTAACACCCCTCTGCAACGCGCTCCGCTACGGAAGTACAGGTTAAGGCATTTCTATAAACGGAGAAAATACATTGCATTTTCCGCCCGCTCGCCCAGACGCATGCTGAGAAGCCAAGCAAGTCACAACTGTCCCTTCACGGGTAGCGCGTCCCTGCCGGGTGCAGGTGGTTGCTCCTTCCCTGGCCAGGGTGTTGTGGAGCTAAGTGAGTTTGAGCGCTTCGGGCTACTGCAGGATTGATTGTGCTATAAATAACCCTTGCACTGAATTACTGGAACAACTAAATTTTAATTGGGTAACGCAGGAAATTACTAGAAAATTATCCTCATTTTTATATGTAAGCTACTTAAGGGACATGCAAGTAAACCTGCAGAGTGTTCAACAGAGACAACCAGGGGATAATATTATCTGTGAAAGAAAAAAAAAAAAAAGCATTGATTTAGACAGATGAGGATTAAGATACGGAAAAGCAGCTCTTGTAGCTCAGCCCAGATGAAAGGAGTCAGATAGAACATAAAAAGCTGCAGAAGGAACAACAAGCTGTGAGCCTCACAGCTGGGCATGAGCATGCAGCAAGTGCAGGAGAACTAGTTTGGGGTGGAGAAGGAGAGGACCGCTGGAAGGCAGGCGGCCAGTCGGTCAAGGGAAGAGAATACACAAAGCAAAGGAGCATCTTCAGAGACCATGCTGGGCGTACCAACCACCCTTAGATCAAATGAGACTGAGATTTGATGAATTACATTCCCCAATCTTCAGATTAAGGTTTGAGCAAAGCATAAAGGAAGAACAAAAGTCTGTAAACTGTTGGGATGTGGGATATGAAGAGACAAGAGATGCTACACACAATAGTAAACCCAAGTTATTTCATCATCAGTAAGGATTTTACAAAGCTAGAGGCGGCAGATGGCATCAAAATACTCGGTTCAGGAATCCTAGTCATTTTAAAAAGTTAAGAAAACTGCATTCTCCTGGCAGAGGAGAGGTGAGGCAGTGCACAAAACCTGGCAAAGAGCATCTGATGAAGGGACTCGCTCTTCCCTAGCTCCCGTTGGCTCCCTGTATCGAGACAGCCTGGTTTCACTCCCACCTCCTTCCCCAGGACCAGATCCCTTTTCCTGGATTACCTCCTAGAAAACAGATTCCAGAACCCTCCCCTAAATACCAACATTTAACATAAAGCCTTTTCATTTAATATCCAGCATTTTTTCCAGACATCTGTCCCTCATGAATCTAAACAATTGGCTGCACCTTTGGTGGACTTCCAGCTCTAATATTCATACGTTAAGTCAAAAATAACACTCTACCTGGAGAGCTGGAAGTCACTCTTTAAATTATACATTTTCAGAGACAAAATCTCATTTGGTCTGGTGAGAAACGCGACTGACTTGGGGCAGTATCGTTTTCTGACCATCCCAAATGGCTTGCACGTTACTGTCAAATTACCAAAACCTACAAACTTCTTGCATTTTTTAGCAACTCTAGTGAAAGGGACAGCTTTGTTTCTCCCTGAATTTCTACTCCAAATGATCATTAAACTTGACCTAGCAGAATGTAAGGCTGCCTACTCTCGGTCTGTATTTGGAAAGTAGCTGATCCATTAGCTGTCAATTAGCATAACAACTTCTGTTCGAAGCACTGTCTCCATTGCACTCAACCATCCTAACTCATTTGCAGGATGCTAAGAAGAAAGAGAATACATGAACAGAGCTCTGTTTTTTTTCTATTATTCAATTCATCTTATGCATAAATACTGGTAATAGAGTTTATTAAATCTCATTTGAGGTTTTCCTGATTCATAAATTAACAAAAATTACTCGACGTTTAAAAGAACAGCTTTTGAGGATTCGGTGTATGACATTTAATAACAACATCCCTTTGGCTGTAATGCATTTCTAAGGAAAAGTGAAGTTCACACACAAAGTGATAAAGTACCTATCTGCAGCATGTATAATCAATCCATTGACGACCAAAACCAAGTTACTGCCCCGATTGCACTGAACTCGGGTAGGTGTATATGCCAGTACATGAACTTTTCTAACAAGATGGGCAGAAACTCTGATTCCAAGTAATTTAAACTAAAATTCCTATGTAAGTAAATGGTTTCACCGTTATTTAGAAATCTCTTCTACTGGTAACTGCTTCTGAGTATTAAATGTCCTTGGACTGTGCGTCCGGACTGCTCTCCTGCAGAATTCTCTCTTGCATTTTTTCATCTATAAAATGATCTCAGGAGTGTGACCACCATAACAATACTTCAATAATGCCTATTATGGAGCAGCAATGGACTTGCTACAGTACCTGTCAATTTGCTTCTGAAATGAAAACCCTTGTATCAAAGACCTTCGGTTTTGCCTTCACTTTAAGAATTACAGCAGTATACTTTAATGAGAAGATTCTATGATTCTGTGATTCTAAGATAAAATGGTAAGTCTGTCATCTCCATCCCAAGTCACGGCTGGGCCTGCTTACAGAATGCAAGCAATGACACTTATAGCATATGTCGTCAAAATGGAAGCACAAGCAGGGAGGAGGCTGTTGGGGATGCACAGAGTATGGGCACTTCAACGCCTTATTTCTAACAGACATGAGATGTGATGCAGCACGGACTACGGTGTGCAGGAGGGCAACAGCTCAGGCTGGCAGCAGTAAGAGCATTTGAATGACCCTAGCACACAGTTTCTGCTTTCTCACTGCTTCAACAGGTAGGACACCCAGCCTGAAAAACTGAATTCACAGTTACCAGACTGTGGTACCAGTCTGGTACCAAAACGGACCCCAAACACCCTCTGATACCAAGGTCACTGCATCCCGGCAGCCTTTTAGCACCTTCTGTTCACACCATCCAGCTAACTCCCCGCTTGCCTTCCAGGACAGCAAAGGAAAGGCAGGGGCGAAACTCCGCACACCGTTCTCTGTGAGCAGGGCAAGTTAGCTGCAGAGGCAGAGCTGAGCGTTGGGGGACACGTCAGACTGAAACAGCACTTCTGTATCCTCATGAAAAATTACTATTCCCTGGCACACGAGCTTTAAAATAAATGGTTGGGATTTTTTATTTCCGTGCCCCTGAAATAACATCTGCTTCTGTCTGGCTCTCGGTTACAATATCTATTTAGAAAGAAAGAGAAAAACCTGTGCTGTGGGCTTATTCTTTGGATTATTATAATATTACAGTCTTTAGAAAGGAAGCTTAGAGCAACTACACTCAGGCACGGCAGTCTGAGAGCTTACTGGGTAAAGAGAGTTTCTCATCATCTGGAACCTGTGCACCAGATTTTAAGAACTATTGGGCTGTTTCTGACATATCCCGCGCTGACCGCAGAGGCTCTGCTGAGGTGGGACATCATTCCTGAGTGCTCAGGGCTGCACCCTGAGGAAAACTTATGCTGACTTTTAGACTGGTTTAACATCAGAAAAAATACACGACGTAAAAACTTAAATATGTTTTCCAGATGATTTAGCTATTAAGTAAAAGAACGGTAAAAACCTCTATAGATCCTAAATCGTGTATGACTAAGATTATAAGTGAAATGGTTATTCATGTAACATAACCTCCACACAATATGGTGCTACCACAAGCCAGGGACTCTGGGAAGTCTTTGGAAAAGATGTTCCATATTAAAACAAAAGTTTTATATATTCATGTTTGAGCACTTAACAGAAAGAAGGAAGTAAAGAACCCAATTGTAAAATGCTATCCAAAGAAGTCTACTCTTACAGGTTTATAAGTATGATTTTTGTTTTATCTAAAGTAAAATAAATCATCTTTTCACTTCACAGGAGCTCATCTATAACACACTATATTCAGAAACAAGTATATACTATTCCTATTATGTAGGGAGATAATATTGTAAACCACAAGGAGCTTGTTTTGCATCTAAATTTCTAATTAAATTTGTATTTACAAATGCTCACGGTGTATATTTCCAGTGTGAATCTTCTCTAATTTAAGAAAGCAGACTGTTGTAGATCAAAACTAAGAAAACACAGGCCAAATTCAGCCCTCGGCTGCATCGGCAAAGCTCTCTGAGAGAGCTGTGGGCATTAATTTCATCTTACGCATCCAGACAAGAGAACAAAACCATTTGTCCCATCTTGTAATGCAGAGAATTACCACACTTACAAGGAAGACTGTATTTTTTGACTGAGGAGGAGGAGCAGAGACCACCTCTGGAGCCCATCAACTCCTCATAAATTTGTCAGATTAGAAAGATTAGATTTGCACCTACAGACACACAACCACTAACAGTCCTCGCCAACCCAGATACAAAGATTTCTTGCAAGTTAGTGCCTTTTGCTGCACAACCAGATAGTGTAATTTTAAATAAACTAAGAGCCCAATTTTTATCCCCCCTATGCATCCCTCTAGAAGTGGAAGGGCTTCGAATGCTAGTGAAATCAGGCCCCACGAATGTAATGAAAAGCATCTTTCAGAAACATCAGTGGCATTCAAATTAAAAGCGATATTCACCAGATGTTACAAACAAGCCGTATGTTTCAGATGGCAAATACCATCAGATCAGGGGAACGACATTTGCTTCAGCTGACCTTCTTACTTACACGTGGAGCACTCGGATACATACAGACTCCCAGCAATTCGAAAAAATCAACTTATTAGTGCATCCAGGCACCTGTGCAACACTGATTTTTTGGACGGACATCATCTTTGACTGAGTTGACCCCGTCCACGGCCATGCTGGCCCAGGAAGGCGAGGGTGTCCTCACCGTGGGGGGCCAAGGCTGTCCCCTCTCCCTGCCACTATCTCCTGTGCTCTGGGCTGCGTCTGCTGGCCGGTCAGACACGGCACAGCCTGATAACCAGCCACCCAGCTCTGCTGGACCTCCGCTCAGACCTGCGCCCAGCGGGGTCGGAGGAACCGTTCCGGGGACACAGATCCTGCTTTTAAGACAAATACACTTCAGCATTAGCCCGTATCCACGTGTCTGGTCACTCGCAGGGGACCTGAGGGACTATTTTAACACCTGGATAAGCCTGCGGGATACAGACCTGCGCTGGGCAGAGCCCACAGCCATACAAATGCTTTTACTCCCTGGGGAGGAAGCAGCAATGGCAGGCAATTATCCTAAAAAGAAACGGCTTGTCTTTTGATTTCTTATTCAGCTGAAACACTTGGTGACATTTTCCAGAGATCATAAATGTGACATAAAAGTAGAAAAAATGGCATCACAGTTACATGAGAATTGCAAAAACGTATGCTGCGCTAACGCATGCTGTAAGACGATGTGCAAACACCACCAGGTTCTCATGACAAAAACACAAGGACATCGCTCAAAAAGCCTAGCTGTTTTGTAAGCTACAGGCTGCTCCAATCAAAAATAAAGAGAATGAAGAGTGTAAAAGTGATCCTAACGCGATAAAAATGCGGCATCATAGACTGCATCGCTTATCACAGGACAGACGTCCTCAGCTGACAGACAAGATAACTGCATCAGTGAAGATGCGGTTAAACGCCACATCTTTAAATCACAGCATCCCCCGAAGAGGAGCACTGCTTCCTGCAGCCGTGCCAGCCTCCTGTGCAACTCACGGTGCCCGGTGAGGGAGACCTGCTCCAGCAAGTCAGGGGCTGGCGTGGCTGTGGGACGCTTTATCATCACAATGAATTTGTGTTATATATTGTCAAATTGCTCCCTGCTGCTCGAACGCACGGTACGCAAGATCCCTCCATCCACCACCAAGTACACAAACAAGACAGAAACAACACAGTTCAGCCTCCTACTAATGCAAAAAATTTTAAACTGCTCTCTAATGAACTGTACTTGCTCGTGGCATGTTGATATTTCTCCAGCCGCATTCCCTCCCACAAAGTTAGAAATGCCTTCAAGATAACTGGGGGGGAGACAGAGCAGGCTGCTCTCTAAGTTAGCTCCTCAGCCGCATTTGAAGTGTCCTGTTAATGTAAAATCTACGCCTGCAGTGAAGCTAGGGTGCCCTTCGTTTCTCTAATAAACATACTGAATGTGCCAACTCGCCGCCCAGCTCCTCCTAACTTTTCCATGCAAGACCGCAACACTTCCCACATCACTGCATGGATCCACAAACAAAGCACAGCAACCCAAAGCCAAGTCTGTATTTAGGCCAGCGCTTATGAAAGTACTA
The DNA here is from genome assembly GCA_013401315.1 of Balaeniceps rex. Taxonomy (NCBI): domain Eukaryota; kingdom Metazoa; phylum Chordata; class Aves; order Pelecaniformes; family Balaenicipitidae; genus Balaeniceps; species Balaeniceps rex. The sequence goes on from VYZW01023896.1 coordinate 161,311, forward strand.
AAATGCCTTTAAGGTTCCCACACGGGTAGTAAATAATGCTTGCACCCCACCCCACCCCCCCCCCGAGAGCCTTGTTGGGTCTCTCCTGCTCTGCAAGCCTGGCAGTTCAACAGGAGCGAAGGCCACCCCACCAGAAAGCACTGCTTGGTAGCTAGAAGATGCCACCTGGTAAAACTCCTGGAGTGCAACATGCAAACACGACGACTTTAAGATCTCCGCCGTTTTAAAAAGCCTCTGTCCTGCGCTGGCAGAACAGCGATGCAAACACTGCCTTTGCTGAGGACCAAACTCCACTCTCAGCTGTGCACAACTTCTGAGAAGTCCCTGCGGGAGGGACCTGCACAGACATCTCCAAGGATGGAGCTTGGCCAGAAAAATCCATAAATCTACTGATCTACTCTCTTTTAACCAGTGTCTAAAGCCTTTATTATTATTACAGTGCACTGAGATGCTGCAGTAGCTGCTGATTCCCGCTCCTGTGAGGAAAGGGAAAGTTTCAACCCAAAAATTGCTAATTAAGGGAATAAGCAGAAAACTAAAAATCTCTACTAATTGAAAGAGGAGGAAGCAGCCCACAGCCAGGCCCCCGGCACCTTGAGTAAGTAGCAGCAACTTGGAAACCAAAATTAGGACGTTACTGAGTGTTGGAGAGCCAGCGTCTACAGCTTCCGCAGAGGAACAGCAGACGTGTCCATGGCCATGGTATCACACAGCACAAGGTCAACCACACTAAAAGCTCAGCAGGGTAAGAGCAGCCACATTCAAGGCCCTAATCAGTGTTTTGGCTACACTGCTTTACAGCTCAGCGAAAGCCTCCCTGTTTTTTCACTAGTATCTTTGTGAGAACAGTTCTCGCTGCAGTAAACCCCGGTGCTCACGGTTCACCAACGCGTTAAAACACGGCTCTCCCGCGAGCCACGGGCCCTGCTGGGTAAGGCGGCACTTGGGCAGACGCGACACATGCACCACCGATGCCGAGCTGTCGCATGAGGAATATCTTCTTAACATGTAATTCCTAACCCCACCATTTCTGAAGACAGAATAAATCCAAATAGGAATTTTTTCAGTGTTAAGAGGAGGTGGTTTTCTCCTTACACATCTTTCCTGTGGAATATGTTTTGGCACAGCAGTAGCAATTGGGAGAATGTACCCAAATAAGCAATAATATTACAACATGTATTCTTTCTTCTGTCTCAATGCATCTATACAGCTATACACTTATTTATGTATACTGCCTGGGTTGTTTCAATACAAGAACTGTGCTTTGTACTAGAAACACAAGTAATACTCTGGTCTACACGGGCTATCGCACCTCAAGGATCACCACCTCCTCAGAGCACCTAAAACAATTTTAACAATTAACTGAATGCCATGCAAGTGCATCTGGGTAGTTTTCACTCCACTTGCTAAACAGAAAGGATAATTCACTTTTCACAAAGATTTGCCATCAGACATAAAATAAACATTAGCAAAACCAAACAAACAGTAGCTTTGAGCTTTCTAAGTAAAAGCACTTTTCCCGTTCAGTTGTGCAACCTTTTGTCTCTGAGCCAACCAAGAATTCACTGCCAGAGAAGAATTTCATGCTTAATCAATTTTTGCCTCACTCACGTTTGTAGGTATCCTAGTTCCTCATCTTATCTGAAAATCCGGCGTGCTCACGATGCACTGAGTGCCCTCTGTAATTACCGCGGTATCTGAGGATGCGGGAGCAGTTATCAGCATGTGAAAACTGCGAGCTGGTTTTCCTGCCCTGCTCTGTGAAACGACGAATGCACTTGCATCACTCTTGCTGATGAAGGATCCTGCTGCTGCTGAACGTGGAAGGACTCAGCTCATATAAACTCTTGCACAATTTCTTTTATGCTCTAATTGAAGCACTTAATCTTCTGCCAAAATCCTCCTCTAGTACAGAGAAAGCGCACCTGCCTTCTGGTCTGAACAACAGCCTGCATTTACAGGCGTACGCACAGCTTTATTTCTGGAAAACATCTCGGTTCCTCACGTACCAAGCGATGGCCTACAAACATAAAGAGCTGGACAACTGTGGTAACGATACGGCACGGTACCAACGATTTGCCGTATAAAGCTTTTGCAGACTCATTGTGTGCGAGAGAGATGCCTTGCTTAGGAGGAAAGGTCATCAGTCACATACTTGATCACGTAAACCTTCACGTGTGCTGATCTGAAAGGTCATTTCATTTTAATCCGTACAAAGTCTGAGACTTAGCTTCCTAAATTTCTCTTCTCCCATTCTTCTGCCGTTTGATGCGCGTCAGCCGAATCTCTTTTCATGAATGCATTCAGCAAGGTAAACATGCACAAGGAAAACACTCTTGACTATCTATCCCAGGTATTACAGGTTCTCATATAAAAGGATTTAAAAAGAAAATTAAAAGAAAAGCATTTCCCCCCGCTGTTGTGTGTACATAATTCACCTGCTCACACACCTCTACACTAAAGAATAAATTTGTCTTTCTTCTACTGATAAAAACCACAGAATTAACTCCCAAGTCAAGATGATTCTTCAGACCCTCACGGCCCCCTTTCATCATTGTTTTCTCTCCTGAAACAAGCTCCACGACAGCTTTGATACTGCCTTTACTTCTCCAAAAGAGAGGTCTCCTGCGTGGCACTGGTGGGGCAGCTTCACAGGGTGTGCTGAACAGACTGCAGCGCCGACCAGCTTTTTCAGACTGAAGCATCTGTGGATGAATATAATCTCTCCCACCTTCATCTGGACTCACAGGCCAATTATCTTTGAAATACGCCTTGCGGTCATCAAAAAGAGATGTTTCAATTCATACACACGTGCATAAACAAAGAGGGACAAAAACCTCACCTCACCTCCAGAACACAACAGAAAATTAAAAACTGGAAGAGAAGGTTAGAAGCAAATAAAACCATTAACTCTGTCCCAGCCAAAACCCGTATGAAATGAGACTGCTTTAAATACATCAAAGAGCAAAGATGCCCGGAAACACCAGAAAATAAACAAACTAAAACGCTGCTCTTCAGCTTCTGTGTCTAGCAAACTGAGCCAGACAAATTAAAGACTTTAAAGGAAAGCTGACATGGACCTGCAAAGGTGACTTCAAAGAGCCAAATGCCAGCTGCCAGGTCCCAGATCCCCACACTAGCTGGAGAGAGGCACAGCGGGCTTCCCAATGTGTCAAACACATGTTCACAGGGGGAGGCAGCCAACATTCCCATTTTCTTTTCCCAGGGATTACGGCAAGCGCTGGGAAGTTAAGAGACATTATTTCTAATCTCTGTCCTGTTACTCAGTTTTGGGGGGCTCACAGCAATTCAGGCTTCCTTTTTCAAAAGGTACCAAGTGTAACTCTCACTCCTCGTCTTCCTCTGCAGCACGATGAGGCTTGTGAAAGATTCATGGATAAAAAATGCCGTAAAGTACAAAAGTTGTTGTTTTATTTACCAAAAAGAATATTGTACATCTGCCACACTTAGATATTCATTTATGTGATCAAGAGAGCAGGCATTTGTACTTGAAGCTGTGACATGGAGCAGAACTGCGTTTTCGCAGACACACTGCCGCTTCCCTGTGCGCTGGGAGAGGATCGCTGAGAAGACATGACAACTCCGAGACTATTTTAAGAAGCTGCAATTTTTAGAGAACAAGATTCACAACAATTCAGAGTCACCTGTGAGCTAGATGCTATCACAAAAGGATGAAAATTATTACCAAATGCTTCCTGGCTCAATGCACAGCGCACCTTAATAATTATCATTACGTCAAATGGACTTAATTCAGTTTACCTGAAGAGTGTTGTTGGCCATCAAGCAACACCTCATGCAAATGCAATGAAAGATAACCTACGAGCCAATGCTTTTTGTAAGAGGTGGCATGCCAGCCAACCCCACAACCCTCAAAAGTATGACTATACCACATAATGATTTGTTTAGGGCCAACTTCTCTCAAGAAAGTTCACCTTGTTTCAGATGGCATCCTTACCATCAGCTCCCCAGTAAAACTCTGTACGCCGTCCTTCATTTTGACACCAGGTAACACGCTTGCCTACGAAGGTGGAACACAATTATTTCGATTGGCAGTATTCGGCTTATTATGTCTGGGAGAAGAGACAAATACAACGTTGACCCAACATATCTGCGAGAGCGTACAGATACACAGAGGCTCTCATATACACATGCAACATCAAAGCTCCTATTTGACCACGCTTTAAGTTAAATATTTGTGATAGTTAATTTATTTGATCTTCTGTATTTGCAAGGCTCAGAGCTGGGCAGAAAGCCCTTTGAAGGACTCCTGAACACACTAAATTATTGGAAATGTTTGTCAGAAAACTGCTGTATAAACTCCACCAAGCTATCTCCATTGCTTCACAGACCCTTTCGATAACGGTGCCACCTACCTCTGCCAGAACAGCTGGCTTCAGAACTGCTGGCAGTAGACATGTGTTATTCATTTGCCTCTTACGAGGTGGAAACCAGAATAAAAGGAGTCAGTAGAGGGCCATGCCAGAGCATTAGATGAGTGAACAACCAGAATTTCTGGATTGAACAATTTGGTGCTTCATTTTAATTACTGGCTTCTGAAAGACTTCAGAAACTTGGCCAATTTGTGCAAAACTCTATTCTTCGCTTTTGGCCTCAACTGTACAGTCATTTCGCAGACAAATAAGTAACAGATGTACAATCTACATTCACCCCAAGTCCTTTTATAGTAAAATGACTTCTGGCCAAATAATGTATATTTAAAAAAAAAAAAAAAAAAAAAAAAAAAAAAACACACCACACACAAACACAAAAACCACCCCACTAATCCTTCTATTTTAAGATATCTCCCACAACACCCAAACACACACTAAAAAACCTCAGACTTCTTCATATGCTCCTGGAGGCCTCAAGGATCTTCTGTCCAGGAGGAACTTCTGCCCTCAGCCAACACCCGCATGGAGGAGAGCGGCCAGAAGAGGCCACAAGCATTGGAGAAGGCAAGGGCCACTCCGTGGGCTCCTGCTGCCGTCACCAAGCACTTCTCCCTGCAGGACCAGGATACGACTTCAAAAAGGGCAGCAGGCCATGGTTAATACTGCCCTCTCTGCACTGTCCAGGCAACATGACAACAGAAGTCACATCTGCTAGGGGTTTTCCCAAGGATCCTTCCGAGACAGGCATTTTCTCTGGGGCACAGACCAGGCTGCACTGACTGCCACCACCCGAGCAGTCCCAGCACATCACAGGACGGTTCCCAGGGCAAACAGCCACAGGGTGCCCGCACGGAGGTGTCCCCGCTTGCCTCTCCAACGCTTCAGCCGGGAAGCAGTCGGGCATGTTTCCAGCTCACGATCAAGTACACACAGTTGCTCTCAAGAGTTGCAATGCAGAGTCCTGGAGGTCCACGCATCGCACAGCACTCATCTGAAGACCATTCATTTCCAATACAATATGACTATTATGTTGCTTTATGAATATCCTCCCCAAATATATGTTTAACGATGCACAGTTACAGAAGACAAACACTTGCTTTGTTAGAGATCCCATGGTAAACTGAAAACGAACACACATTGGATTTCTACAGTATGTTAGTTATAACAGAGTATAGGCAAGTTATACATTATCCAAGTCTTTATGCCATGTGAAACACTTGTGAAAGGCAGTAAGACACTATTTTAGGAAGCGACAAAGCCTGGGACAAATTACTGCTTATATTTTCCAATATATCCATTTATAAGGTCATGCATCTTGGGTTATTAAAACTACAAAGCAGATGATCAAGGTCAAAATAATCGGTGCAAGTCAAACAATATTCAATTAAAACAGGGGCGCACATCACATACCTTCTGCCACCTACAGATCCGGGAGCCCTTTGCAGAAGTACCTGGGAACGGGGCATTTCTCAGCAACAGTGCTATGTGGGTAACAGCACAGCCCTTCAGGGTCAACTGGTGCAATCCTATGAAGTCCAAGTGCTAAAAACCTGCTCATTTTACTACACCGACCCTTCAGAATGGAATTTGGCAGGATGTGATAAATGGGAAATTACTGCTTTTTAAGCAACAGCAGCTGAAAGTGCTTTTACCTGACTACCAGGCTGAGGCCTTTGGCTCCAGTGATGCTGCAGCTCCTAAATGCTGGAGGCTTGGACTAGATATTTTTTTTTTTAACACAGTTATAAATCAAATTGAATGAGTTGGTGTCACTTATTTCCCATACCAAATTTCCAAACAGACTCTTCCAAACAAACAAAGAAGAAAACAAACAATAATTCAGCTTAGTTTGTCTAAAACGTGGCTGGACACTGCTCGCTGCAGAAGTCTTCCAGCGGCTGGAACGGCTGCTTCACTGCCGCTGCCTGGAAGCGGGTTTCAAACTGCTCCTCTCACAACTGGCAGCATACAATTTTGCTCCTCAGCTAGTTTTAAGGTCTAATCTTCTGGTTCCCAGAGAAAAATCATGTTTACCTCTATTACTGTAGTTTTCTCAGCAGTTAGAAAACCCTCCGGAGCGGGGCACACTCCATCCACAAGCAGTCCCGGGGGATCAACTGCCACCCTGCAAAGCTTGTCTGAAACAGCCGTGCCTTCTGCTGTCACGCACACCTCCCAAAAGGGACCGTCAAAAACAACCGCTCCTCTTGCGGTTTTCTTTATGGCTTCCTGCACTGGAAAGGATTTTGATCCTGATCATAATGTGCTTAATTCAAACTCAAGAGGCAGCCCAGATGCTTAAAAATAAACTGGAGCCGAAGAGTGTTGCTGCATTAGCATGTTTTGCATAATTCATTTCATCGTGCTGTGGAGAGCTCTTCAGTTCCCGCTCCGTGCAAGGTCACGATGACAGCGCAGGCACGTGCTCCTCTGCGGCCTCCTCCGGGCAGAGCCGGGTGCCAGCCTTCCCTGCCCGACCGAATCAAGCCAAGGAGGAGGTCTGCAAGCAAGGCACGGGGCGGCTGCGGGGATGCTGGTGTGACTTCCAGGCCTGTTTCACCATCTCTCCTGGAAGACCACCCTTGAAAACTATAAGCAGGACAAAGACCTTACCTTTTTTTAAACAATTTTAAATTTGCAGTTTCTGTTATCTGAGAACACTCTATTTTGGAGTGCCCTGTTAGCACCTTGATTTAAAAGGAGCTCAAAAAGAGTCAAGTTGATGACGCCCTTTCACATGAAGCTTTGCATTTGGTTAGGCACAAGTCAGCTCACCGACATCTGCCAGACGCGTCTCCTCGCATGCCAAAACACGTCAGCGAGCCGTGGTGTAAACGGCACTAAACTCTACCAAGGGACGCCGCTGACCTTGTGTGGCAGAATCTGCAGCAAAACCAAAGAGGTCAATTTAACTTCCTCACTCATGCTACAAGTCAGCGTTGGGCATCAGTGTTGACGTGGGACCATCTCATCTGGACATAAGTAGCGATGGTGCCACTGGAGCACAAACCTGCCCTGTGGGCCCCTTCCCCGGGGGGGTGGGAAGAAGAAGAAGCTGCTTCTCAAAAGCAAATGTCACACGTTGCAGAAAGACCAGTAGTTGGGTCAGCAAAGAAAAGCAAAAGCAAAACTGAAATCAATCACGGGGATTTTCCACTTCTAAAAAACAAACAGTAGGCTGTATTCGTTCTCACTCCTCTGTTACCGAGTTGGAAGAAGAGCAGCAAGAAGACTGAAAAAACGAGCAGAAATGCTGAAAGCTCAAGACTAAAAATGTATTTGGGGGAAAAGGCAGGAACTGGCACTAGGTTTGCCTTTTATTAACACCCCAATGACCAAACAAAAGATCAGAAAGTGAATGTCAAAGCTTGGTTTCACTTTAGGACGTATTCCAAGGTACAAATAATGAGGAAAAAAACCCAGCTACTCCTGTAGGGTCTTTCACTCCCTTAGCTATGAACAGACAGATCGAGATGACAGATTTAAACCCCCTTTTCTAACAGACTGGGGGAAAAAATTTCATTTATTCAGCAGGTGCAGACCTCAAAATGAGAGCAAAAGACTGCCCAGACCCTGTTAAAAACAGAGGCGGTGTTGATCCGAGACGAAGCACCAGACCGGTCCCCTTTACAACTATAAGGAGCACCCAGCACCCAAACTCCAGCAGGGAACTCTTAAGTAGCCCTACAAGCAAAGGACATGGGTTGATAATTAGCATGCATACCTTCAGACAGCTGTTTTATTTTAAAAAGGATCTAGACTCTTTAAAAAGTTGCCTGAATAATTTACAATCTTTGCCAAATGATGCAAAAATATAATAGGAATAACAAGTGCCGCCATGTACTTTTGAACAAACACATGGGGGAAATAAAACATTTTCGTTTGGTGTTGTGTTTCTGCTGGGTTTTGCTATTCAGGGGGGGGGAAAAAAAAGGTTCTGTAAACTTTAATACCTTTTCACGCAGCATGAAAAGCTAAAGCAATTTTTATTTTTAAATGAAAGACCAAAGGCAGACTCCAGTGGCTCTAAGTCATTCAATCGTCAATCGAAAACAATTCAACAGCTACTGTTTTATTTAAGATCATCTTGTAAACTCCGAATTTCATCTTGCGCCTCTCAAATTCTTTCCCTAGCATCACCCACTACATACAGTACTGCAGAAGAGACCATTTAACACCTCGGGGCCAAGCTTTGCATGGCCTTGCTTGTGAAGACAAAATAAAATAAAAAAAAAAACACACAACAATTTATCTTGCACACAAGGTTAGGGAAGTTGATAGAGATGCTCGATAAAGTTTCAGTGCACCGGAGGAAAGATGATGACGCAGCTTAAGGGTAAAGGCAGGGGGTCTGCTAGCTCTCGGCGGGAGGAATTCAGCACACGCAGGAGTGATTGCCCTGCGAGCCCAAGGGTCACTGCACACAAGCCAGCCCAGACACGGGCACAGCCAGGGTAAGGACCTTACCCCGCCATGAGCTAACCCACCAGCGCTGTGCAGAGCCCCGTGTGTCCCCGTCCCCANCCACGTACAGCGGCTGCGGGGTCCTCCCCGGAGCCCTGCACACCCAGGGGGCTGCAGATGGAAAGCAGGGTCTGTACTGCAAAAAAACCCTACGCACACCTAAGGGGGGGAGGAAGTAACAATCCTGCCACGTTCATAGATGCGCACGTTTCTCACCCCGTTTTGTTTTCCGCCTTAAGAGGTTGATTGACCTGTTGTTATTCACCTTAGACAAAAGCACAGAGCAATTTGCAAGGAAATATGACATGATGATGGGTTTATACAGCACACAGCACAAAAAGGATTAGAAAAACCTCTTTGCCGTCGTTACCGTAACCGGGTTTGCAGATCCAGGCTTTCACAGCCATCCGAGACGCCCCTGCCAGCACCCCCAGAAGCAGCCCCCTCCCGGGACGGCCCAGGCCCGTTGGGGAGAGGGAGAGGCTCTGTGGGCTTCAGAATGCGATCCCCTTCACCTGGGTTTTTTGATTAAAAGCCTACTACTTTCTCTCACGCTATTCGGAGCTCATAAACAAGTGACACAGGCCGTTTGACAGAACGGGTTCATACCTCCATCATTATAGCCCACTAAATTCAGGAGATTATTTTGTATGGAAAAATGGTACACAGAAAAATATATGCATCTACATCAGCTTAGCCATTTTTTAAGTCTTCCAGGTTTCCAGGATCTGAAATTAATTCTAGGAATGTGACTAACTTGCTAGTAGCTAAATACCCACCACAGTATCCTTGTATTCCAGACACTCAAAAAAACAAAAATAGTTTTACGAAAATATTCTCCTGTGATGTCTAGGTGGCAAAACTTACAAATGCCATCTACTGATTTACAAGGCAGCTTGACAGATGTGTCACCACCAAGCACTATTTCACTCCATGAATCTAACCCTTCAGAAATACATATATTAAACAACGTGATTTATTAGATTGCTTCTTCAAGCAAAAGGTGTCATTGCTCGAATCATTTAAACAAGACCTTGAGGAAAGAGCCCAGTGGAGAAGCCTCTCAGAGATGAGGCCTGAACAAGAAACACGACCGGTCTTTTCAATATTTGAATTTCAGAAATCTCCTTTTCCTGAAGGTTGTTCCTAAATCTAATTTAGTGTCTCTCAACTTCCATACTATTGCCTTCAAATTCCACAAAACCAGTACAAATTACGCCTGATATGAGAGTACAGGATCTGAATTGAAATTCATCCCACAAGAGTTCTGTTTAAATTTAGGAATTACAATGAGGAATCCAGTGCCCCACCAACCCCACCGAAGCGAGGGAACTAATACTACCTCGCAGATACCTCCTGCAACCTGTCATACTCTTTAATGATTTGCAGACTCTAAACCGTGTATGTTATAAAATAATGCATAATATATTTGATAGAGGATTAGGAAGAGGAATGGAAAACAGCTGGGAAATGTTACAGAGTTTTTGCATTGAGCTTTCAAATTCTTTAGCAATAGACACTAAAACTCCCTTGACTGGTATGGAAAATGATGCTCGGACAAAATCCACTGCGGAGAAGGCAATTCTAGCGGAACGAAGAAGTTCCTATCGGCAAAGCCTCGCGTGCATTCAACAGAAGCAGAGCTGATGCCCTGCCTCCAGGTAGGTAAAATCACGTTAAACCAAGGACAGAGCACAGCAGGGCCAGGAGCAGGATGTTGCAGAAGCACCTCCTTCCTCCACGCTCCCCTCACTCTTCAGGCGATTCCCTCCCTCCTATGGGACCAGGCACAGAAGACTCCTTTGTAAAATGAAACACCACTTGGTGGGGGTAAGAGGATATTTCCTGTTAACCTCACCGCAGATTTGTAATCCAGCAGTCAAATTATGTCAATCACAGCTCATTAGGCAACAATTTACCCTGCCAACTCTGTCCTGGCTGCTTCCTCCAAACCATGTGTCATTTGCAAATGTGCAACCCTGTTACCGGTTCAGAGAAAGACCACCCTGCTGCAGGAGCTGGAAGCCTGGCTTTTACCCCCGCATCTCCAAACTCACGACTCGCTGCATCGGACAGCGGTGCCATAATGTCTACGGCCGCGTTCGGCGCACTTGGTTTGCAACGGCGCTCACGCACGCCGAACAATGGCTTCCTGTGCAATAAACTAGGGCTGGTTACCAGAATTCATGATTTATGCACACTTGCCCCATGTGTCCATAGCAGAAAGCCAGGGAAAAAATCCAACACAGCTGAGGAGGAAAAGCAAGCATGTTGGGGAAGGGACAACAGCGGGAGGTTCCTGCAGACGTGCACCCAAGGGGCTGTGCCAGCGCCGGCAAGCTCAAAGTCAGCAGCAGAGCCGGGAGCTGGCTCTCAGTTTATCCGGCACCCCTCACGGGCAAATCGGGAACTTGGTGACAATAACACGCCGCCTCTTCCCTGGACTTTACACCCTTGCGTAAACTTGAAACTAAGGGAATTATTTCACATGTCCTACCAAAAGGGGAGAATTCACATCAGTTTGAGAGGATGGAAAAAACAACACTTAGCTTACAGACAGAAACCTGGATCTCTCTTGGATTATCTTCCACATTTTTCTCTTCGAAGAACATCCCATCAAATATAATGTCTTCCTGAAACACGCAGACAGACCGACCCTGGTCCTCACTAGCAGAGACGAGTACAAATCTCAATGCAACAAACAAGCCAGGGAAGCACGTTTACTACACCAGTCCCAAAAACACTACCAGGGGACACAGACCCACGGGGAAAATCCTCTCATGTTATTTGCTCAACAGACCAAGAGGTGCGATGCAGCCAGGCCCGGCCTCGCTGTCCTTCACCTTGGTCGAGCACCGCCGCACGTGTGCTCAGCGCATCCTCGGTAATGCTGATGGCACCGTTACGGACTGGAGGAGCATATTAGCGCAGTTAGATTTGAGAGCTTCACCGAAAAAGTGTGACCTGGAGCACTTCCCATCATCTCCTGCAATTTATGCAGCTCAGACCTCAGAGACCAAGGCTAACCAAGGAGGCAGGAAGGTGACTATGTATGTCTGAAGCGGACAAACTACTCCACCAGAGACCTTCCTCAAGACTAAGGCTGCTAACAACCTGGCAGACACAAGCTAGGGCACACATGTATCGCCTCCAGGTGCACCGCTGCTCATCCATCCCCTCGCTGAAGAGACCGCAGAGCTCCTGGAGAAAATCAGGAGAGGATGGTCAAAGTGGAAAAAATAAGACAACAGTCAATGCCACGGCACTCGCACTAAAAATGTGACCAACCAGTGCTCTCCTCATGGACATGCATGTGTTTCAGAGGGCTACAGCTCACTGTGCTGGTTTTGCAGAAGCAGAAACGAATAAAACTTCAAAATACTTTTGTGAGGCTGCACAGGAGGAACCTTTCCCGCACAGCCCCACTCTTTACATGCAAAACGGAGGCAAACCGCTCAGCATGATGACTGTATACCTGCACACGGCTGCAACTCAACCGAGCTGCATGTTCATCAATGTCAAAAACAGTCCTGGAAATTTCATTAGCGGTATGAAAATTGCTATTGTCAGGAAAGCCCTTCGGGACCTCACCAGGGCTCTCCGAGTGCATGAGCAATGCTTGTGCCAGGCTAATTTCTTAAGCCAGCATATAAAGAAGGTGAAATTTAGTCCTATAACCTTCAGCATCTCCTTCTTCGTATTCTCATCTCCTGACAAATCCTCTCTCCCTACAGAAAAAATTCCTCATCTTTTTCCCCCCCCGACTGCCATTCCTTTCCCATTAATCCCTGCTGTTCTACTGCCTACCCCATTCTGGGGTTTGACCAGTGGCACAGTCATCTTCCCCTCAGAGCCACAGAGAAAACAAAATAATAACAGCCTAGGAGTTTATTCTTTCATAAAATGATCAGATATTTCCTGGAAGCTGCAACAGACACCAGCCATCCCCGGCTGGCTTTGAGAACAGGCTGAAGGCGAGTTTTGGCTGTTCCAGCAGTGGTGTTTGGGCCCCATCTTGCAGCTCCTCCCGACAGGAGCAGGCCCTCCAACACCCCGTTTCTATAGACATGCGTCTGCACAGCCTGCCACTCCCTCCAGCAAAGCTACAGCACTCGTCCTCTGACCCTTAATTTAAGTCCATCTTCTATAAACAGATGCCATCTACTCCTTTCAAGTACCTCAAGAAATTACAAGCGTGGTCCTGCTATCTCCGGTATTTACATTATACGTAGCTAACACACTCTGCTTTCCCAAATGATGTCTCTTCCTTTACTGATCTAATCAATCGGTCCTAACTCAAACCTACTAATTTTCTCCCACTGACCATGCACACAGATTAAGCCAGGAACCCTTTTGGTAAGTTAAGATGAACCAAGACTTGATTCTGAGCAATGCCCTGCTTGTGGGGGCATCTCCCGTCTGGAAAACGACCACAGGTTTCCCCCGTCAAGAGCAATGCGAGATCAGGCTTTTTCCACTGCACCTAATAATCGTAACATCTCACTCACCATTTGGCTCGTCAGTGGGGGTTCCTGACTGAATAGGCTTATTCTTTTCTTAGACGTGATAATCTAATTGGGTCTAACCAGAAATAATCCCCAACACACACCAGTTTGTGAATCCTCGCCCAGCACCAGGAGTATTTCAAATACCAGGGGGGTTGCTCTAGTATCCGATATGGGAATTACTCTCGTAACATCTCGCCTCGCTGGGTTTCACACAGCATTACCGGGAACGCAGGGCATGGCGCACACATGGGTTTTATTCGTTCTCCTCCCCAGCTTCTGTTTTTGACGTAAACGTTGCTCAAAAGTAAGAAGGGCATGGAAGAATAGATGGGTCGTCATGATCTATTTGCACTACTTAGATACCCGAAAGAAAACAGGAGGTTTGCCCGAAACACTCCCGTGCAGCACTGGGGGAAGCACTGCCCTTCCTCGGAAGCTCTCCTGGGAAGGTGATCTCAAACACCGAGCCCATCCTGCTACTCAGGTGAGGGGAAAAGAGCGAAACAAAACCCAGCACCCGACAGAAACGCCAGCAGCCCAGAACCAGCCCCAGGTGAACCGCACACCGTGCCGGGGACGCGGGGACCGGCGTGTCCCGGGGGGCCCACCGCCCCACAGCCGGCCGGAGGCCGCGGG